>WMED01021920.1:0-11799 GCA_019650415.1 Pipa parva | reverse complement strand
GTTCGGCTCACTTTGCAAATGGTAGTATGCGCATGCTGATGTCCTGCGCGTGGACATCAGTATGCACATTAAAGGGATTTTTGTCTCGGCAAGAACAAGAGTTGCCTCGCCGAGACGGAAATCCCTTTAATGCGCATGCTGATGTCCGCGCGCAGGACATCAGCATACGCATAATACCATTTGCAAAGAGAGCCGAACGCTTCGGAGCTCACTTTGCTGCATGCTGAATTACCCCCTAAAATGCAACAACTAATGTATTATCATTGTAAAAAGACTTTAGCACTTACTTTAAATTTACCAACAATGCATCTTCCTCCCTAAAATTTAGCAGAACAGAGGTGAAAATAAGCAGGATATAGGAATCAGCTAAAGTTACTGGGATATAAAGCAGTAATCCCACACCACCTGTACTTTAAAAGGAGTACAGATGTCTCTGATTCTATTTTACTCTCCCCACTGAGAGATAATGATGGGAAGAAAAATATGGGGATAATCAATGATACCTATTGAGTTTGGCAACCACTCAAGGTTGAAAACCCCCTGACAGTCTTTGACACTGACTTGGCTAATCGGAAGCAGATAAGCCATGATGAGTATTTAAGAATTATTTTCAACTTCTTCTTTTGTACAATGATGTTTGAGGTGACAGAATGAAAAATCAAACTGCCCATGAAATATAAAATGTATACAAGTTAGCAGTGCAAGCCCGCTTCCCAGTCAGAGATATTGGTTTTTTTGAAAGTAAGAAAAACTTAGTTTTTACATCTACAAGGCAGAATTCTCACACATCTATTCCAAAGAGTATCGTTGGCTACAGCTACAACTGTTTTACATTGCCTAATGGGTTAGACTTTAATAAATACTTCCCAAATCTTCGACTGGATCAGATTTGTTAACATGCAAATAGAGCACAGCTGAATTTAACACTTAACACTTTGGGGCTTGATCGTGAAGTCTGAACTGTCAGGTAAAAGTCTGAATTTACATTCATTTGCCCTTTCCCCATCTAAGCATATTCATCAAACTTACCAACAAGTGCCAGCTGTCAATAGTTGTGTAGAACTGTCCAATGCACTGTTACAGACTAACATTGATAATGTGTACTGTGTCTGCCAATCTAACGACTGCACAATGGGCAGCAAAAGTGTCACGCACTGAGAGTGGACCCACTTTACTACCTTGGGGTTTAGCTTAGGAACGCTACGAGGCGCGGAGTTTAAGGGGCCCCTGGTCTTCGCCTTTAACCTCCGCAAGGAGGTACTGGTCTTAGCTGCGAAGAACCCCCCAGCTCGCGACCCCGAGCTTACCCCCCCTAGAGTAGTTGCTAGTGCTGGAACGAGGACTGTACCATAAACAGGAGAAAATACTTGGAACAACAGAGCAGAAATAGGGATATCACTTTAATAGAGTAACTGTGAGAAGCCAGGGAAGCTCACACTGGAACAAGCTGTACTGTAGCCCAGAGAACAAGTATGCAGGCACACAGAATAAACTGGGATCAACAGGATGCAGGCACACAGAGTAAACTGGGATCAACAGGCAAGAACACTATGAGACCTTACTAGCTGGAAGCTTAGGCACTGAGTGCCCAATCTGTCCATCTTTTAAATCTCCCGCTGCGTGCTGATGCAGCGGGAGTGCTCCCGACACATACGTGTCATGGGAGCGTGCTGGCAACGTGCATGCTGCCGGCAAAGCTTAAATGCCTGGCACGCGCAGCTCGTACTCCTAAGAACAGTGTGCCTGAGTCCGCCTGCCAGGTAAGAAATGGCGTCAACGCCAACCGTCACAAAAAGGGAATGAGTCCTCTAGAGCCTAGAGTCCCAGGCTACCACCTAAAGGGGTTAGACAAAAAGACTGAAACACCTGGTTTTAGACCATAGTAATTTATTAGTATGGTGTAGCCTTTTGCAGCCAATACAGCATCAATTTGTCTTGGGAATGACATATACAAGTCCTGCACAGTGGTCAGAGGGATTTTAAGACATTCTTCTTGAAGGATTGTGGCCAGGTTACTACGTGATGCTGGTGGAGGAAAACATTTCCTGACTCGCTCCTCCTAAACACCCCAAAGTGGCTCAATAATATTTAGAGTTGGTGACTGTGCAGGCCATGGGAGATGTTCAACTTTAATTTCATGTTCATAAAACCATTGTCATCCCAATACACATGGCTCCGCCTTCAGGATACAACGTTTGAACCATTGGATGCACATGGTCCTCCAGAATGGTTCGGTAGTCCTTGGCAGTGACACAGCTATCTAGCAAAAGTATTGGGCCAAGGGAATGCCATATATATATATGGCAGCCCAAACCATCACTGATCCACCCCCATGCTTCACTCTGGGCATGCAACAGTCTGGGTGGTACACTTCTTTGGGGCTTCTCCACACCGTAACTCTCCCGGATGTTGGGAAAACAGTGAAGGTGGACTCATTAGAGAACAATTCATGTTTCACATTGACCACAGCCCAAAATTTGCACTCCTTGCACCACTGAAACCGACGTTTGGCATTGGCATGAGTAACCAAAGGTTTGGCTATAGCAGCCTGGTTGTGTATATTTACCCTGTGGAGCTACCGACGGACAGATCTGGTGGAAACAGGAGAGTTGAGGTGCACATTTAATTCTGCCATGATTTGGGCAGCCATGGATTTATGTTTTTTTGGATAAAATCGGGGTTAGCACCAGAACATCCCTTTCAGACAGCTTCCTCTTGCGTCCACAGTTAATTCTGTTGGATGTGTTTCATCCTTCTTGGTGGTATGCTGACATTACCCTGGATACTGTGGCTCTTGATACATCACAAAGAGTTGCTGTGCCAGCAAGATGTGCACCAACAATTTGTCTTCTTTTGAACTCTGATATGTCACTCATAATGTTGTGTGCATTGCAATATTTTGAGCAAAAGTGTGCTCTTACCCTGCTAATTGAACTTTCACATTCTGCTCTTACTGGTGCAATGTGCAATTAATGAAGATTGGCCCCCAGGCTGGTCCAATTTAGCCATGAAACCTCCCATACTAAAATGACAGGTGATTCAGTTTTTTTGACTAACCTCTGTACTTCACCTTGCTAGAGACAATAGGACAATTGTCTGATGCATTGGCACTGAAGCTTAATCCTTTTTCTGCCACTAATGATAGGTGATTTTTCACAGTGTCTCATTGAGTAGAGTGCACAGCTGTATTATTGAGATCCCCTACCATTCTGCTCTCTCCCAGATCCCCCTGGTCATGTGAAGTGGCCTTCCCTGATGATGTAATCAGCAGTCTACCTAAGGATCCATTCACCCTCCTCTCAGCTGTGGTGTCACACCTCATCCTTTCTGGCTGTGGTTACCAGCCCCAGCAACAGTAGAAAACCAGGTTATTTTTTCAGTCTGGGGCTGGATGCCACAGAGCAGAATAAAAACTGAGGTTCATAAGTATTAAATCTTTATTTTTAGAGAAATGTAAAATACTTTGCACGTATAATTATATTTTCTCCAATTGAAAAAAGAAATTATGAACTATCCAGTGTCTCTTTTTAGCATCATTTTATAACTCTTTTCATTTTTAAAGTTCCTAATATTAAACACTTAAGTTTGTGCCTGAAAAGTTACAATGAATGTAAATAACATTCTGGAATCTACTTAGGTGATATCCTGTAGGCATAATGAATTGAAATGTGTAGTTGGGCACTTCATATATGAGTTTTCTTAATGATCTTAGACAGGAGTGGAATCATATTATCTCAAGCCATGTGCCTTTTTCTGTTCCTTTGATGTGGCCCAGACTAAGTAAAGCATTATACACTCAATGTGGAAATAATGCAACAGGCTTTTCATTTATAGTGCATTAATCTTAACTGAGAAGATAACCTCCTTGACTACAAGGCATCTATGATATTAAGCAGTTCACAGGACTGTGAAGTGCTGAGAGTGATCATGCAGAGCAACAGGCCACAGGAATGCAAACCATCCAAAAAGCCAAAAGTGGAACTAGCAGGTGGCCCCCCTATTCATCTGATGTCAACACGTCGTTAGATCAAGACCTTTTCACATCTCTGTGGGCCTGCTAACTCTTTTAATTAAAAGTAATGCAGTTAGTGAATGTCCTCAAATATGAGAAAACCACACTGTTAAAAGCACACATATCTTCTACGCACTAAGGTTTACCATAGTAATATAAATAAATATAACTATTTAAATTAAATCGTAAAACTGTATATATTTCAGAAGCTTTCCATATACTATTTACTATTCTACACTGAGAAACGCTTTGAAATCCATTTGACTGACTATATATTACCTAGGAAAATATTCCTTGTATTAGTTTGTATAAAAAATTTTGATGCCAAGGTTTGACATCAATGAACAAAGGCATATATTGCCATATTCCCCTTTTTAAGCTTAGTGACTACAAACATTACTTTTAAATAAAATTCTAGGAAATTGTAACTAGACTTTATAGAAATATTACATTCTAAGCATCTCTGCAAAATGATGTAAGACTTACCGAGATGTAGAGGAGAAGGAGGTTGCTGGTAGAAACCACACTGAACTTGACACTGGCTGTCCTTAGGGTGCGGAGTCTAAGGTACTCTCCGGTCTTCACCTTTAACCCCTGCAAGGGGGTACTGGATTCAATTCCCAAGAGTACCCAGGTCACAGCCCCTAACTCAGCTGTTCAGTGGTGGTTATGGATACGGCCAAAGTACAGGAAACAGGAACAGGACACCGGACACTGGACTTTGGTACAGGACTCTGGACACAGGACTCTGATGCAGGAGCGGGTAACTAAAGCGTAATCATGAGCTAGCAGAACAGGCAAACTCTTTAAAGAATAAACTTAGTGATTCACAAGGCCCACAAATACTAAATGATTGTATTTTTAAATTCGGGCGTCTGCCTTATTTAAGCAGAGAGCCAGGCGCACTCCTGCCTCTGGGTGCACCATGATGTTATGGTGGGCGCGTCACCTGCCCATGCGCTCAAAGTGCAGGTAGTGTGCGGCATGCGCGCATGAGAAGAGGAGACCCAGTGCTGGAATGGACGCCGGTAAGTATTTCTTACAGGACAGTGGCGACCAACTGCATTGTGTGAAGTAGACAGTCAGACAGAAATAGAATGCAGAACCCTGCCATTAGCCCTCCAATTCGCCAGTCTGATATGGCAAAGTCAAATAGGTGAATTTGGATCAGTATGCCTTGTCACATTCACTCTTTCGACACACTCCACCGCTTAGTCAATAGTAGAAGTATCTGTGCATGCATCTGCAATGCTCTGTAAGATTAGGACCGTCCTAGTCACCCGAAATGGTCGCATATTCCCCCCATCGAAATGTTTGATCAATAAGCGAACATGGGGAAGTTGCAAATAGATACAGGGTTTTATAAGACTATTCAGCCTTTAATCAATAAGGCCTATAGTATTATAAACTATAATTTACTGCAAATGCTCATTGACGCCTACACAGAAATACATCAGATGAACGTATGCTAGTACCAGCACCAACTCCATAAGGAATAATGAAGTTGAGGCAGGTGAACAATTTTGGATAATAAAATTAACTTTGTACAGCTTCTTAAATAGTCAAAAGCAGTGAACTCTATAAAAAAAAAAACTGTTTCTCCAGCATTAACTAGTCGAAAAGCTTTACTACTTTTAGAAATATCCCCCTAAATCTCAAAGCTTTCCTGCATGTTCCTTAATAAAGGATATGATTCTTTAGAATTCTGAAATACAAATTGCCACATTTGAAAAGTATTAGACTACTCTTCAAACTATAGTAGCATATATGAAGACAGTATTTGTTTTATTTGAAACCAAAACCACATCTGAGGCTTGAATTGCACACTTCATTTTCCATAAAGCCTATTTTACATTTCTTATTTCAATAAGTCATATATCATCTCTCTGCATAGAAAAGCTGAGTCATCTAAAGAGCTAAAATGTATGAAACCAAAAATCAAAAACTTTCATTTGAACCAAGTTGGGTGGATACATTGGACCTTCTGTTAATATTGGATGAAACTGTTTCCAGTAATGGAGATAGAGTTCTCCTTAATGTGCTTAAAAAATCAGAAAAATAAATGATACAGGTTTTTCACTCACTGTGATTTGTATAAAGCTTCTCTTTATCCTTTCTTCTCTCAAGCTGTAATTATGCTAATTAACTTAACTGAAGAATGTTATCTTTTCAGGTGAAGCTTAATCACTGGAAAATAGTCGTCACCACTGCACGACTATGTTTTTAAAAAAACCCACGATAGTTAAAAACTCATTATTAAAAACCAGACTTACTGTAGTGGTAATGCTGAATATGAAATACAGGGTTAAGAAGAATTTACTAATCTAAGGTTTCCCTTGTTCATCTATTAAAGGGACAGTGACACCAAGAATGAAAATATCCATTATGATTTTATACATAACAGAAAATGTTCTATTGCTTACGTCCAAACTTTCTAGGGGAAGCCTTGCTCTAATGTTTATAGTCCCTAACTGGGAACAGGATGACCAACCTAATTCTCTGGAAGCTGCCTCTTCACTATCTCCTGGCACAAAAACTGTCAAGATTTTACATTCCTAACAATAGCATGATCTATTTTGCCCCATAAAATAGGCTACTTAGCCATTAAATTATGCTAAAGTCAAGTCATTTTTACAGGAACTCTGTCCTGAGACACACACCTAGGGGCACTTACCACAGATGTGTCTGTATTCTTTTATCCCTTTACCCACTCAGCTACTCTTGCATCTCTGCAGGAGACCTGCAGGACAACTATTCCTATGCCATGCCTTGAAGACCTTGTCTTCAAGGTACCCTTGGTCATACAGGCTGTATGAGAAGCCTTTCATTAAGGGATATACACTCACATGGACCAACCTGACACTTACATTCAATTTCCACGTGACATTTTCTAGAAGTCTGCCTAAGCTAGCAAATCCCAAATGTGAAGAATAATACGACTATTGTAAAACTAACCTGCACATTGTAAACTGCTGCAGAGAAGGTCAGGATTTTAAATAGCTTTCAGTTTTATCAAATTCCTACCAATATAATTTAGATAAAAAAATAGGTTATCAATTACTTGTCTCCTCATTTTTTTTTTAGATTTCTTAGTGGGTCAACTAGAAATACAGAAGCCTAGTGAGTGGGAATGCTGAGTAGAGAAAATGGATAAAGCATGTCTTCACTTTCATCCTTTGCTATTAGGTAAGAACAACTTGTGTCAGTGTATCCAAAAAAGTGGGTAAACATTGTCACACTTAAAAATAAATTAGAAGTAGATTTTTATATTTGGTTTTCTCAGAGATAAACCAGCTACCAGCAGTTATGAATGTTTTCCTCCATAGTCAGTGAACTAATCATTTTTCTGTGTATTTTGCTTCCATCACATACTGCTGCTGCTGATGTTTTATAATGTATTAGCTCTTACTCTCCAACAAAAATATGGCATGAAGAAGGGCATTCATAAAGCAATTAGATTAATGCAATGTGTGAAACGTTTAACAAAAATTGCTGCCATTTTCTTAAAACTCATGGGCATTTGATTTTTTTCTGGTAGATTCCTGCAGTATTATGGATGTTGTTGTAGAACATTTCTTGATTTCGTTTTCTTTTGGCACTGTATGGATGAAACACATTATTGGAAAAAGGGAATCTATTTGGTTTGTAAAGGCTGAAGGGAATTCTCAAAGAAGACATGTATAGAGTATGGCAAATTCATGTCAGCGCATATTCTAGAAGCACTTTCCTATTGTACTTGCATGTGAATGCTCCCTCGGCATTCGCGGCTCCTCCTATCTTTGTATATACACTGGCAAAAATGCGACATGAAGCATTCCTTAGCTGTGTATGAGCATCATACACTAGTGTGACCGGAAAAAAGTAAGTCCTATAGGTTTACACAACACAAGTTTTTTGTTTTTATGTGAGGCGTATAATACGCCAGGCATACAAACTCCAATGTGAACTTATTCTTATGTGACTTTTCTCCATCGAATTTTACCGATGTGGCTTTTTCAAGACAACTTTTTACTAGCGACTTTTTTTTTTTTTTGCTTTTATAAATATCTCCCTAATTTAAATGTTGTCTCCATCCCCTATATTTCTATTTCACAGATGAAAATCTGGCATTGCTTTCTTTATTAACATTCTATGGAATGTTTTTAAAACACAGTCCAATGTAAAGGGAATTTATATACAAACTGAACAAAGAGTTTCCTTTAAAGTCAAGCATTGGTTTCTTTTGGTATCCTCAGAATCAGAAAGCACATGCGTTTCAACAGACTAAAACAGAGTATATTGTTTGAAGAGATCTAAGGATGAAAATGCTATGAAATAAAGAGCTGTAACTGAACCTCCTATCTTAAATCAGAGGTGCTGAAGGAAAGGAAGGTGGGTGAATAGTTAACAAGAATAGCTTGAAATTGTGCATTGTTAAAGAGTAAAATTAGCTTGCTGAGAACCTTGACTTCACCATAAGTTTTTAATGAAGAATTTGTTTACATATTGCTTTCATAGATGTCTAGCTGTAGATGACAGGAAGCATAACTGTATCTTCACTGATTGTGTTTCAGGTATGAAGGTAACACAACTGCCACAAGTTGATTTATTTTTTAGCTAAATAATATGAAGAAATAATAAGGGCAGGAATATTGGAACACTTAATTGAGCAGGGAAACATTGGATGGGCCAAAATACTTCTGGTTTTGTCAATACACAAATGTAATAAGAATAAATATTTCAAGAGCTTCCATGATATATAGACATTTATAACTCAGACATGCAACATACATTACTTCTGGTCGTGTTGCAACATTCAAAATATTCTGGATTGAAACTGAAGTTCAAGAACAGTTTAATGGATTCAGACTGATGTGCTATTCATCAAATAGTGAAATCATCAAGTGAAATCATCAAGTGAATCATCAATTTGGCCGTGCTGTTGCAAAGTCAGTTTTGCATATTCACTAAGTAGCATATTTACTTGGCAATGATGCAAATGGTCAGGAAGGATATTTAATAAATGGACAAACATAATGAAGCATACAGGTGCAGTTGTGAAAAGTTGCAAATTTAAGCAAAATATCTGCATTGTAGTGATGTGACGTGATGTGAACTTCACATGGATCTGTTTGAGACGAAGCTGCAATGTGTTACAGATATATGCAGTTGTGTAAGCTGTCAAATTGGTTATGTATTCACTACATCACAAAATATAACAATCTTGAATAAGCAAAGTAGGTAGAGTGCCAAATTGATGAAAATTCACACATCTATGTGATAATTCAGGCTTTGATAAATGTGTGCCTAAATTTCTGTATCATTTGGAACAATTATTGTTGGGTATATTGTTAAGACTGTTCTGTATTAGTGTTGTTTTTTAACTGGTATTTTTTAATCATTTTTAAAAGCAAAAATTCTTAGCAAAAGCTAAAACAGGTTTTATGGTGTAAATATATATTTTATTCTGTTTTTTTTTTTCTTAGAACTGTCATGTGTATTATAAAGGATAGTGTACCGCCTTCTGTAATTGAGGATATTAAAGGTTCCCTTCCTTTACATTAGTCTGTTATGATTGATGTAATCGTGCAAGGCGGGAGTTATGCTTTTTAACATAATTAAGGGCCTTATTGACTCAAGTCTGAATTGTCATGTGGAGCTATGAATTCACATCTATTTGCCGCTTCTCAATGTTCGCTTATTGACTAAACTCTGTGAAGTGGCAAATCCATGACCAATTTGACCATCTACCATAGTCACAAACTTACGGAGCTCTTTGCATCACTTTACAATCATGTGCACAGGAACTCTACTATTTTCTAAGATGTGGAGTGTGTCTAATGTGTGAATGTGACTAGGTGAACTGCTCCAAATTCACCTGTTTGACTTCGCCATTACAAAGTGGCAAATTGGGGGTTGATGGCAGGGCACCAGTGTTGTGTAAGGGGAATATTCATTCAAAAGTGACAATGGCGTCTGCGCCTAAGTGATAACATGACCTAGGGACAAGGTGACATAGAAATATATTATTCACAGAATAAAGTTAGTGTGACAGAGTCACTGCCCTTCACTTGTCGAATTTGCCTCACTCTGCATGACTTCACATCCTACTTCTATCCAACTGACTATGCCACCCTATACACGTGACAGCATTTGCCACTATCTGCTTTTTTGACAAAGTTTATTATCTGCTTAGAAAATACTGAGAAGTGATTTTGTGACTTTTGCCAATGCCACACAAATTGTATCAAGGTAAAATCAACAGGTGAATTCAGACTTAATCAATGAGGCCCTAAATCTTGTATCTTTCAACAAATTTGAAGCATGTTCAGCCATGGTCACAGGTTCATCAGAGTTATACATGTGGACTATGTCCATAAGCAATATAAGCACAGTCTCCTCCCAGTTACAAACACAATATATTTATGGTCATAGTCTTAGGTCAAAAGTGTCTGTACTTTTCCCATTCCTTTATAAGAAGATAAACTGTTTGTAGTATAGAATAACAGCACACAGATGGCAGCTGGATCTTTTCCAGTCATAGTCGAGGTAATCAAATACTGCTGCTCTAGAAATAGTTATTACAGGTTTGAGGCCACTAATGGTATCTTCTTCTATGTTGTTATTGCAGCCTATTTGACTGGGTTTAATGGTAATGACGTGTTGTCTTTCTTCAGCAATCTTATGAAGCCTTATTTTTTTATTGATAAAATATAGAACTTCACACACGATGAATACAGACTACTAAACAACAAAAATTAGAGAGTGTCTGCCTTTTATCTACATTGTTTCATCGTGGTATCAGCCTGTGACTACCTCCCAAAATAATATCACTGCACTTGAGGCTACATCATTTGTGACACACTATTGATAAAGGAGAAACAGCAAAAGAAAGAAACAATTACTGTCCATCCAAGGTAGACAGCAATCATGCAAGGTCCTTGTTAATACTAGATTAAGGAACACAAACAGGCAAAGGCTAGATGTACAGAGGAACCACTAGTCTAAAACAGAACCAAGCAAAGCTAAACACAATGAGGGTTACACATAAAAGTCCAGTTGTGTAAAGGTCCAAATCTGCATTCATTTTCTACTTCATCAAACATCATTATTTTCTGCAATGGGAAAATACATGACTAAAAAGACAGCTTGCAACAGATGAAAAGTTTGGAGTTTCATATCACTTCAATTGCAAATGTACTGTGAATTCAGGTTGTTGTCCTAAGTTGAAGTACAAGTTCACCAAGGCATATAGCACTAAATTAGCTGATTTGCCTCTCCAGATAGAAGTGGTGAACTAGGGGGGCAAATGGAAGGGTTCCCGTTTGCCACAAGGGGACTGAACACTTAAATGTTACAGAGAAAATAGTGACCAAGTGGCAACATTAACATTTTCATTATTATAAGAAAGCAACAGTAAGAGTGACATTGTCTCATTTAAACACATCCCTGTAAAGATGACATCACTTCACTACGGCAATGTAGGTCAAATTCACAACACTATGCTTTCGCTACTGTTGTGACTGACTTTTGCAGGAGGAAAGTGTAGTTTAGTGAATAAGGTGAAGTCATATATGTCTTAGCATAGCAACTCAAAGTGACCTGAATTCCCTTTGCCTGTTGAATTTGCACTTTGATGAATTATCCGGTGTCACAACTGCTGCTGTCAGCATAAACACATGCTTCTGTACAATTGTACTTTTGTAAAAATGTAATAGCATCCAGCAATGGAGTAAAAAAAAAAAAAAATATATATATATATATACACACACAGTGCCTACAAGTAGTATTCAACCCCCTGCAGATTT
>WMED01021918.1:0-11799 GCA_019650415.1 Pipa parva | reverse complement strand
TATATATATATATATATATTGACAAAACTGCTGCAGTCAGCAGCAAAATTAAACAAAACAGCCAATTAACCATCAAAGTATTCAAGCAGCAAAATCCAGCAACAATGTATCCAGAACAGAAAACTAAGATAAGAAATAATGTTAAATAGACAAGTAACCAGCAAGGAAGGGATTAGGATAGATTAACTTCTTTGTTTAAATTTAATTTAGGACCCCAACCCTTGGGGTTTTGAATTAGGAAGAGACATGGGTCCTGTCATTATTATTATATTTTTAGGGGTTTGGTGGTAAAGGTGAGTAGGGGGGCACAGTCTGTCTACCCCTAGTAATGAGTATATTTACATTATCACAGAAAACGCAGACCTTAGATCTTACCCTGATAAAATGAATTGAAATGACCCAGTCAATCACATTTCACCTTATTTTAATACATGCCATTATGCCGAGATGTGTGTGCAGTTGCCTTTTTATTCTTGTCTATCCATCTTGCTGTGTCTATGTTCCTTTCTATAGATTTAGACATTCTATTAATTGTGTTTTTCTTGGAGTTATGTTTTTCTGAATGTAAATGCTACTAGAAATCATTTTTGAATGTCACTTAGGGTAGGGTTGGCATTTGTAGGTCAGCCATGAAAGATGCTTCATATGATGGTATATATAATTGTTTCCTAATGACCTTCACATGAAAAAGCTCTGAATTGACCAAAGCAGCTGAAAGTATAGACATATGAAGTTTTAATGACAGGAAACTCACCCCTTTGACCCGTCTTATTTTCAGTCAATCTAAGTATTTGCTCCCCATTATTTTCTACTGACCAGAAGAGATTTTCACTTGTCTGTTGTCTGTTGTGAAACTACAATACAAAATTCCAAACCATTTGTTATGACTTCTATGTCATTTATAGCTGTGTGACATCAACGTCCAGATATGAATCAACTGCACATGATCAAGCTTTACTTTGCTTGTATAGTTAAGGGGACTGCACATAGAAAAACATCAATAGAATGAAACGTTGTAAAACTCTGTAGCGCAAGAAAAAAAATTAGAAATTCTAAGCAGCAATTTAGCCGCCGTGATACTCAACTGAACACATAATGAAATGGAGGTAAAAAAATGTCAACTTTGTAAATTCTAACTGAAAAATTGGTTTAACAAAAACTAAAAAGACATCCAGTTTACCAAATCAGATTTTTTTTTCAATTCTACATTTCTTGGTATAATTGCATCACAATTCGCACACAAAAAGGAACATATAGCAACAGGGGCAAAGACTGCAAGAGTTCCGTATCTGTGTCTCGTCTTGCAGTCTACAAAAAATACTATTTTAATCACAATCCACACTTGACACAGCCTTTAAAAGTATATATTCCACTATGCCAGAAGTGAGTTTAGAAGGTAAAACTTTTTATTCACACCAACAGCATTTGGCTCTGGCACAACTTTAGCTTTGTAAGCAACCTAGAGAAGATATGAGAAAGATTGCTTGGCAAATTTGTGGGCTTCCACTTCCCAACAGGAGCAAAACACTGCTTTTTTCAGGGGAAAATGGAGATGGTTACTTTTGGATAGGCAGGGAGAGGTTTGGGAAGAGTTTGAACTAGATAGAGAAAGCTTATATAGGGCTAAGCTTTTCCAGCTGACTTTTGTGGGGAAATAAGATGGTTTTTGTATAGGCAAAAGCAGGTTTGTGTTGCATTGTATGCTCAACTTTTTTCTTGGTATTGTATTATAATTTTCTAGTTTGTTAAAGGGGAAGATCAGGTAAAAAAAAATTGCATCTAACATAAATAAGTGTTTAATATCATCAAACCAATGGACATGACAGTCTTCTCCTTCTCTGCATAGCTGGTGGTCACTGTGCAATACTGCAGGAACCAATGGGAAGCATGTCTTACCAGGTATACATCACTAATTCTTGGCAAGACATTCTTCCCATTGGTTCCTGCAGTGCTGCATGGTGACAACCCGCTACACACTAAAGGAGCAGATTGAAGAGCAATTGTTCTTAGAGGTGTGGAGCACATTCCCTAAACTCCTTGTGCAAACATCTGTGAGATGTGCCAGGCTAAACCCTGGTTTTCATTTATCACTGTTCTTTTTTTTTTTTTTTTTCATTTTCCAAATCTTTGTTCCTAAAGGTGTGGGGCACCTTTCCTAAAGTACCTGTCCACATGAGCAGAAGTGAAAGCTACAAGACTGAAGCCTGTTCATTTTCTTTTCATCTTTTCTATTTTTTGTCATATTTAAAATTATCTGTGAAAGATTGGTATTGTTTAAATGTAGGAATTGTACTGAATTTTGAAAGAAGTGGTTGATGTAGTTCTAGAAAGTTCTATAAAAGGGTTTGACAATTTAAAGCCAGATGCTACAGTCAGGTATAATATTTAAATATATAAAGTTCTATTGAATTCATACACATCTAAATGACACAAAACAGTGTGCAAGGGACACTGTAAGATACCAAATACATGAAAATGTCTTTATTTTGGGGGGTTTCTAATTTGAAAAAAAAAAAATCCTAAACCAAAACATGGCAATGAAATTAGAACTAAAACCAAAACATGGGGGTGTCTGAAAATCTCTAGTTTCTTCTACTTTAAACATTTTTGCTAATGATATAGTGATGTGAATATGCCACTAATAGGATGAGGCTGTAACAAGGAATCTTAATGAACATAAGTGTGAAAGAGGCCTTTAAGGTCACTGCAGTGACAGACCTTCTGGTGACCCCAGTCTGTATAAAAGCGGATAAACAGAAACATTTATGTTAAGGTGAAATCCTTGTAAAATAAATTCTGTGGCTGGTAGAAAAACAGCCTGCAATGCACTGTATATACCAAAAAAAAAACTATCATTCTTCCAGCAATAAATATAAACCAGCTCACTTAATTTGTGGGAAAAAAAATTCGAATAATATTTTATTTCTGACACAACACAACATTTCGGGGGGTATCTAACCCCTTCCTCAGGTGAATTAGCTGTAACTTATTTCATGTTAAGTTTGCAATAACTTTTAATACCTTTATTTTAGGGTAAAAACAATAAAAAAGCAGAAAAGGACTCGGCTATAGAAAAGGCTATAAACACTGGGATTGTTTACTTTAGAAAAGAGGAAGAAGAAGAAGATGTGATTACCATGTACAAATAAATTGTAGGTCAATAGAAAGAACACTCTGGTTGATCTTTTCATTGAAAGGGCTACAGAAATGGCTCAAGGGCATCCATTTAGGTTAGTGGAACAAACATTTCAATTAAAGGAACATGAATGGATTTTACTGTGAGGTATGTGAGTTTGTAAGATTTTCAGGCCAGTGAGATTATGTGGGAAAACACCATTACCATGTAAAACAAAATACTGTTATTGCATCTAGACAATATAATATACTAAAGTGTGTAATACCCACAGCAACATAAAAGTCCCAGAATCTCCTGTGGGCCTCCAGTCAAGGCACTAATAGCAATGCTTAGTACACACTCCCCTTCCTCCAGCAGTTCAATATCAGGCTAGCTTTCCCTCTTACAAGGTGGGAACATTGGCGACACCCAAAAAAAGTTAATGTGACAATATTGATCAAAATACTGAAACACTATTGCATTTAAAATAACATGTCACTATATGTTAGTATGTGTTGTCTAGGTATAGTATATGTTATATCAAGCTAATAAAGATCAAATGTTTGACTCAGTTTAGCTTATGTATGTTTCAGAGTGTGTTGTTGAACAAACTTATTGCAACCACCTGAGCACAACCTTGGACAAAAAGGTAATACATTTATCGTGGATATCACTGAGGTGAAGGACAGATGTGCAGCCATCTTAATAATGATGATGCGTTTTATGGCAAGTCTGGTCCTGTTCATCCTTGGAGATTGTACTGTGTACGTCCCAACAAACCTAGCAGTATGTTCTTGAAACTATCATAGACTTTATGAAAGAGGAAAAGCTAGAAGTTCTGAGAAAAAAACAGTCATATGACCCCTGGCTAGGTGGTTAAGAAAACTGTTCCTCTCTTACCAAACATTCATGACATAATCAAATCAAATATGTATTGTGCCTTGTTCAACCAGTGAGCCCTCTTTATACTATATAATGGTCAGTTAGAGGTGTCCCCAGCCACTTTTCCGTAGGCCCCTTGGTGTCGGTATATGAAAAGGAATGCACATTAATATTCTGCAGTACCGTGGTGCTAACTTCTCTGGATACTTGGCAGTATCAATTGCATAAAATCCAAAAGAAAAATTAGAGAGATGCACACAATGAAATAGTGGTATATAACCATACTTTACTTAGCCACAGTAGTTAAGTAAAGTATGGTTATATACCACTCTTTCAGTATGTGCATTTCCCCTTGGTACCAAGCCACATGGTGTTGATGAGCACACAGGAAATGTGTCACATTCATATGGCTGGCAACGCGCATTGAACCAACCCTCTACCCACCCTCCCAGTCTGTCAAACCTATGCTGAGAGCAGGACTGGTCCCTGATCCAGCAAAGGTTCAAGACACTGAGTTAGAACTGGAAAAACAGCATTTGGAAAAGAAATATTAAGAGAAGGTTAACAAGACTTGCTGACAGGTAGATATGATCATACCCTGACATTTTATGTTTGAGTTCTTATATACTGTGTATTCAGGGGTTCATGTTTAGATAAATTAATATTTAGCTATTAGTACCTAAACTACATATTAATAAATATATTATTTGAAAAGCAGTTGCTGTATTTTCAAAATACAAAAACAATGTTTGCAATGCATACACATACTAATAAATCTCTATCTTCATGTCTTTCCAAGGGTCTCCCTACTCTGGTCACTGCAGTTCCCCAGTTAAAACCCTTTAACAGTCCAAATTATGCCCCTTTAACTTTGACATATCTATTGCTCTATGTAACAAATGCTATCCCACTGTGCTTTCCAATGGACTCTTTGTTCCACTTCCTCCCAGTTTATAATCCTTCATTCTGAGGCCACTCAGGCTTCCTTATCCTGTTCTCTTTCTACTGTCCAAATGTAATCTTTCACTACAGCCATGTAAATATTCCTGCTTACCTTAATCCATCAAGAGCTTTATATACTACATCCCACTTTCCAGAAGAGCCCACCAGATGGGGCAGTAACAAATAGACTTGAATAACACCTCACACGTACAATAAGAGGGTAACTCTAATTTTAATTTCAAGTTATTACTAAGATGCAGGGAGAAATTTAGTTTCCATTCATAACCAGTGTGTTTTCATCATTGAAAGCTAACATTTTCTGATGGTTTGCATTCTCCTCAGTATTGTTCAAAGGTTAAATAGATCATTTGCTTTTCAAGAAACTGCAACCTTTTCATAATAAAACAAGTATGACATAAAGCTGGGTTCAACAAGCTTAAAGAGATGCAGACTCCTTGGTTTATATTTTCCAGATATTCATGTTATGTCCATCGTATAAAGAGGGAGTATCGCTTGATTATCTTGCTCTCTCTATAACTAACAAGTAATGCCTTAATCCTCTTTCCAGGTTAGACATTTTAGAGCCAGGCTAAGGGTTTGATTACAGTAAATAAAACAAATGAAAGTACAGAAGAGACAAGTGGCTTCTTAAAAATAATCAATGCTGCTTTTTTAAATGCCATTGACCCCTACCCTCTCTACTACTTGTGTCATCAGAGGAAGCATTTTTTAATTATTAAATTATGCCCCCCCCCCCCCCCCCCACACACACACACACACACACACACCACCACCACCAAGGGATCTAAATTGATCCCTTTAACAGTCACACATGCACATTGATTTTAACTGATACCAACACCTGTGGGGTCAGTTCACTCTTTAGTATTTAGAAATGAGATAAAAACACCCAAGATTTGTGTAGGGTCTGATCTGACAGCTGTTATGTGATCATGATCTTGAGGATTCTAGCCTTGCATTCTGGGGAAATGGAGTCCTAAATAACTTGGGAGGTAGGTTGTGTTATTTTCCTAAATAGTAATATTTTGTTAGTGGCCAAAAATAAATTGGGTGAAGTAAACAGACAATACAATCTTTTTTAGTTAGTAAAATAAATTTTAGTTACCAGTTCTTTTCTTTCACTAGGGACACATTTAAAAATATCAAATTGCCAAAAAACCTATGCAGCGTGCCCCTGACAGCTACTCATGCAGCATTTGTACACTATAACTATGCACAGGCAATGTTGTGGCAACACTAGAAGTAGCAGAACAGCGATCAATGAAGTAATCACAATAGCATTCCAGTTCTCTTTATAACAGTGTTAACTCCATGGAACACTGCATGATCAGCTCCAAAGGGTATCACTGGGCAAAAAAATACAACAGATAAGCTCAGAGAGGAAAGTTTCTATGGGAGCAGAGGTAGTATTTTACTAGTGAGTTTAGGGCAACAAGGAAGTTCAACTGCATAAAGAGGATTGAGAGATAGAAAAAGTGCTCAGGGGAAAACGACGGACACCCTCTTACTCAGTCAGGATTATAGGACTATATTGTATTAATCCCTTCAAAGAGTTACTGTGAGTACTGATTAATGCATTGATTTGTGATCTGTTGCAGCAATGTAGAGGGTGTTACAGTGGGGGTTATTCACTAAAGTCCAAATTGTTGTGTATAGGTGCGAATTCGCCAGATAAAGACAGTTGCAATAGGCTGCTACTGTCGCAGTCGCGTCTTTATAATGCCAATATTGTCGCAGTCGTGACTTTATTATGGGAAAATTGTTGCAATATTAACATTAAAAAATTGTCACAACTTTACAATGGGAAAATTGTAGTGGATTTATTATGGGAATCCACTGTTTGTGAATTCGACAGTCGAATTCGCACCTTAGTGAATGACCCCCAGTATTGCTAACACTACCATTGCATATGTTACAAAAAGGATCCTGAACAGTGTGTAAAATGTAACCGTAAGGAGTGTTTTACGTATTATAATGCCCACGTAAGCTTTTTCTAAGTTAGAACAATAAAACTGTCAATAGAAACAGACAAGGGTGAGGGTAAAACCATAATATGCTAAAAGAAAGATATACAACACCATTCACTGGCAGCACAGATGATACCTGTGCTTATAATAGATTATAATAGACAATAAATATATTAAATTGTTTTAACTAAAACTGGACTGACTGTTTTTAATTCACATTTGTTTTTTTAATGTGTTTTTGTTTGTTTATTCAGTTTATTTTGCATGAGCCAAGGAAGACTATTAAAATTCAACATAATACGTAATCTATTATTACAGTAGTACTAATCTACTCAATAAAAAGCAGAACACATTCTCCATTGGCATTATGTATCTATTGTTGTCTCCCATTACATAAAAAAGATAAAAATATATAAATAAATAAAGGTAACAATGAGTTTAAGAATAAGCAATGGGTATAGTTAAAATGTCATTTTTCTGCTTCTTTGCAGTTATGCTGGGTAATAAAAAAACTAATTTGGTCACACTGGTCTCATTGGCTGCCCTCACTGTGAAATTGAACATAAGCTGCTTTAGAAATGGCAAAACAAGCATATGAATTTAAAGGTATAGGAAGAAAAAACAATGAGAAATACAAAACAGGTTGGATAGTCAGCACCAAGTATACCCTGAATAAATACAATATGAGGGCAAAGCATATTGTAAAATAACATTTTTTACATACTCAGTTCCAGTAACACTCTCATGCAAAAGAACCTGAACTGGGTTAATCCTAATGTGCACTGGGTTAGGACTTATAACAGGAATGAGTAACTGCACTGTAAGCCTATGACGTTAGAGGCACAACTTAAGGTCCCATGCATATGAAACATTAACAAGGGACCGGTACTACTTTGTCACACCACTCTTAATTTTAACACAGCCCAGACCAACATCCTCTTACCACTATGGGTCACCACCTAAAAACTGAGCAGGGTGATGAATTACCAGGGCTTCTTAAATCACAATGTGTACAATATTTAGTTATAACTGTATCACGTCACAGGGTTATTGTAGGTCTTTCTTGCAATATTTACTTTTACCAGTGTTGCGGTATAGCTGGCACATCTCATTATGTGCCTCAATACACCTACATTTCCCATGAGCCTTGACTAACCCATATCCGAGGGGATAGGCCCCACTTATAGATTGGAGTAGTACATAATTGGAGAATCCTTATAAAAATACAGGGCATCAGTAGTTCTTATTTAAAACAGCAAAACATTACATAAATATATACCCAGGTAAGTGATAACACATAATCAAAGATATAGTACTTTAGGCATGTACAAGCCTTTGGTTAGCATAGGAATGTAAATAACAGGGATGATAACATAGGATGTTATATAGTAACACCAGGCAGCCCATAACCCTCAGAGATGCACACAGATCCTCAGAGGTAATGCTCTCCCTAGTCCCTATGCCTGTCCTACAAAGTACCCTGACTGTGCATACAAACATGTGTTCAGGCATATACTAGGCCCCCTAGGCCACTAGACTCCCGGTGGGTTCAATTGCTACCCAGATAAACACACCTACTCTATCCACTCTCACCCCTAATGTAAGCTAGACAATATGGTATTACTATCCTGGGCTCCCTGTGTTGACCTCCACTGGGCATGGTGGAGGCAGAGCAATGCTCTTGCAGCACTCTCCAGCAGAAGACAAGGGACACACCCACACATGCCCTTATATTAACTTTCAGGTAGATCCTGATTGGTTACTTAGTTTGCTGAGCTGGCTGTAGGTAAGCCCAGAAGCTTCCAGAACATACTACAGGTATATGCAATATACATGGACACATCAATAGGGGGAGCAAAGGTGAATACATTGCCATACAAACTATAGGCAGTAGGATTGGTATAATGAAGCATGAGATGTGAATTTACCAGTATACTACCCCAGGAACTTACTTCAGTCTTACTAGACCATGTTGGACGCCCTCCTAAAGATTCAGGTGAAATAATGCCTTTAACAGAAGTCCCTGATGACGGTGGTACTTCCCCCCAAAATGTTTGTGCACTGTTTGATAATTCTGACACAATAAACTGCAATTTCACAACAGCCTGGAAGACTGTTTTTGTTGTTTTCCTTTCCTACAATATGTCTATATGACAAATTTGCTACAATACACCATTGCTACTATTCCCCGGACTACACTCAGAATTACTATGTGATAATTCATAACTATTCAACTTATTATCAATATGCTAAATAAACAGTTTACATGTTGTTGAACTTTTTCCTGTTTTGCTTAATACATTTCAACTGCTCAACAGTCTTGGGTTTTTATTACAATTTTCACTTTTTAAATGTGCCGCTCATTTTCCATGGAAGATATTTTTGGACTGCAGAAACGCGGTTTGCTATATTATCTCTACTATGACTTAAAGAACATGATATCTATAATTTATGGAAGCTAAATCACTTTTAGTTAATTTCACTCAATTGGCAACATTTTGATCTATGACTCTTGAGGGGTTATTCACTAAAGTCCAAATTGTTGCGTATAGGTGCGAATTCGCCATATAAAGACAGTCGCAATAGGCTACTACTGTCGCAGTCGCATCTTTATAATGAGAATATTGTGGCAGTCATGACTTTATTATGGGAAAATTGTCACAATCTTAACATTAAAAAATTGTTGCGACTTTACAGTGGGAAAATTTTTGAGAATTTGCCATGGGAATCCGCTGTTTGCGACAATTTCCCAGTCGAATTTGCACCTTAGTGAATAACCCCCTTGGTTTCTATATTAGTGTTGTTCACTTTAAAAGTTATTAAATTTAATTATTATTTTATAGATAATGGCACTCTAAAGCTCAGTTCACACTGGTGTTTTTATGCACAGCGTATCATATACTGTGCATAAAAACAAAGTAGGCTGACATCTATGAAATCTATGGACTTACCTGGTTCCAGACACACTAGAATATGATGCACATACGCCACGTCCGAAATGCTGGTCGTCACATTTTGTGCTGGCGTATTATGCCGCGCCAGATAGGAAGAGCTGTGAATGCCGAGGAAGCGTTCATACTGTCAATGGTAAGTACAATAGAAAAAAATGCTGGAGCGTATTTTTTTTCACACTAGCATATTATGTGCTGTGCTTAACATGCTAGTGTGAACTGAGCCTAATGCTGGATTCACACTAGCTGATTTTCAGCCGAGTTGGACAAACTCCATATCCATTGTTTCCTGTGGGATAATCCACACAGGCTATTGTGTTTTGCACCATTGACAATAATGAGCCTAATTAGAAAATCTCAGCTGAAAATCAACTAGTGCGACCCTAGCGTTAAACAGTTTACAGCTATAATTTTTTGTTATTGTTGATTTTTAATTTGACATTGTTAAAAGAAGATCAGTTGAAAACTTACTTAGGATACACTATCTCCTGTCTGTTATAAAATGCATTCCAAGGTTAGCAACCTCACTAACTTGTGTTTGTAGATGCAGGAAAATATTGCTTTATTGACCAGGGTTTTCTGCTGTTTTCCTGAGCCCATTTGGTTATACTTATTATGGAAGTATGTTGTCTTTTAACTTAGCACTTATCTGAGGCATTGAAGGTCATCGGTTTGCTATACTGGTTTTCCCTTAATGCTCAGATATTTCACCACATTCTCTGAATCTTTTAATAATGACATGGACCGTAGATGTGAAATCTCTACATTTTTTGCCATTGTATGATAAGCACTGTAGTTAAACTGTCTATTTGCTCACATAGTGTTGGATACTGACCAACATCAACCCACATTGATCATTCATTCATTGAAGTCCAGTCACATGCATAGCGCGATGTAGTCAGTCACACAAATGTAGGCTGAAAAGTCATACGGAGTGAAGCGAATTCAACAAGTGAAGTGCAGTGACATCAGTCTCAACATATCCCACTAATTGTATATAAGTGAATAATACTTATTTTTATAGGTCACCATGTGCCTAGTTCATGATTAGTAGTAGATTAATTTAGTCATAGTCATCATTGTTACTTTTGAATGAATAGTCGCCTTACGCAACACTGGAGCCCTGCCATCAACCCCTCAATTCGCCACTCTTTTGTGGTAAAGGCAAACAGGTGACTTATTAGCAGTATGCCCTGCAGAATCCACTCCTCCAACAGACTCTGTCACATGCTGAATAACCTAATTACCTGTGCACATGCATGCAAAGTGATGAGAAGAGTTATGTAAGTCTGCAACTGGCGTAAGCGTCAGAATTGGTTGCAAATTCATTACATCATAGAGTTTGTTGAATAAGCAGGGTTGGAGAAGTCGTGAAAGGACGTGAATATGGGCATTTACGCGACAGTTTGGACTTAAATGAACGACCCTGAGTCTTTCATGAATAGTCGAGTCATGATATGATCATCTGATACCAATTCACCTGTTTATATGTGGAAAGTCCCATAACAGGTTTTAACTGATTCCACAGACTCTCCACTTTTATATTGCCCCTGTTAAACTACTTCATTGAATACATTTGATGAGGTAGAACATTAAGGGGGTTATTTACTAGAGTGAGAATCGAATTATCAAACAGCGGATTTCCATAGCAAATCTGCATCCATGACCATTTTAAAGTCGCAACTGCGACAATATTTCCATAGTAAAGTCATGACTGTTACAGTAACAGTCTGTTGCAACTGTGGGAAGTGGCGAATAGACATGAATTCAGAGCTTTACGTGACTATTTGGAATTTAGCCACTAATCCTCCAAGTGCCAGACAGTGACTGAAATAAGAGGAAGAATGTTCTTTCCCCATAGAAGTTACAATCTAAATGAGATTATTTAACTGAAGAATCAGGCCAGTGATAAATATATATA
>WMED01021917.1:0-11799 GCA_019650415.1 Pipa parva | reverse complement strand
TCAATGATTTGACTTTTTTTTCATTCTTTTTTGTGTTTTTTCATTGCAAGCAAAATAAATAAGATTACTACCAAAGCATATGTGATTGCAATCATTTTCTGGAAGAAATTAAGTATTATCTGACAGAATTGCAGGGGTGCCAATACCTTTGGCCAGCACTGTATGCTTTGGAGTTGGGCCCTTATAAAAATATATATTTTTTGCAGAATATTTCTTGTCAAGTCATTCTTAGCACATCTGTTTAATTATAACGCTGGGTAGATGCGGTCACAGAAGGAATCATTATTTGTATTTTTTTCTCTCTTTTTAACACTTTGTATTGTTTCTAAGCACCACATCTCAGGTTGCCGTTATCCTTTTAATATTATACACTTACCTAACTTTATACCTAAATAAATTTGCATCAGGTTTAATGTCTATGAATCTATGTTGCTTGCTAATTTTATAAGTATCTAGATCAGGGGTCGGCAACCTATGGCTCTTTTGATGGCTGCATCTGGCTCTTTGACTGTAATGAACCGTGTGCTCAAAAACAAGCACCGCTCGTTACAGTCTGCTGGCTAATCACCAGCAAGCGCTGTAGAGACAAAGCTCTCTCAGTGCTTCCAGATTGCTAGCCAATCCGTAAGCCATTGACGTCACCGCACTTCCAGGTTGCTAGCCAATCCGGAGCCGCTGATGTCACCTATGTGACATTACATATGACATCAGCAGCTCCGGATTCAAAAGGGCTGAGCACAGCTACACGTATATGGCTCTCTCAGTCCATAAGGTTGACGACCCCGAATCTAGATTGAACTGAGAAATAGACTGATACTGTACCCTTGACTACCAAAACCTAAGAATTACAAAACGACAGGCAATGCTCACTCATGGACTTTATTTGAAATACAAACCCAATGAAAAATGATCAGCACTTTTTTGAAATGTGAATGTACTCTTTTATATGAAAGCAATTTGTACTTTAGTTCTTTTACGAATTTACTTGTGTTTGTTCAGCAAATGAATTCGACAGTCACCACTGTGCAGCAACATAATCTCACCTGCTATTTCCAGATTTTCAGCTTCCACTTTCACATGAGACATCCGGTCACCTGACCACAAAAACTAACTCTTGAAGCTCTCTCAAACCTTTCAGGAGAAGATTTGTTTGCAATGCATGATGCCTGGTTGCTGTCTCAAGCACCGCAATTGTATGATTAATAGAAAAAAAAAAAAGCAGGACCACAGTCTACTGTGAAAAGCAGTGTTACTCCATTTATTAGATGAAAAAAAGGTCAATGTTTTGGGGGGGAAGACTTTCCAAATAAGGGAGGTTTGGGTCCCCAGACATTTTATTTTCATTATGGTCATCCAGTAACTGGAGTACCACTCCTTTTCACAGCAATCTGCATTTTACATCGAGTCATGTGACAATAACCAGAGTCAGGGGAGGTAGAAAAACAATTACAGTGATTTCTAACTTAATGACCATTTAAAAAAACACTTTCACACAATGTGAAGCTTCCAAACAAACTGAAAAGCTCTCTGGAGTAATTTATCATCATTTCTTGGTAATGGATCTGTGTTCACCAAATAGCATTGCATCTTTGAGAGATCAAAGGAACAGAATTGTGAAACTATAAAGCAATGAGGCAACAACACAATGTGAACAGATGTACATTTATTTGACAAGGGACAAACAGGAACAATCCAAAACGAGACAGACACTTTGACATGTGTTACAAATGTCCATTAAATTTTTATTATTGAATGGCTTGCTAAGATAGCAGTCAATTGGCCACCACCCAGGCTTTATAAATTAGCAATGACACTATTACATGCTTCCGCATTGTGTTAATAAACATAAAAAACAAAAGGCCTAATTGACTAAAGTCTGAATTCACCTGTCAAATTCACCTCTCTGCAATTCGAGTCACATCTCCAAAATAGACGAGGATTCGCTTCTCAAAACTGACTAAGTGGAGAATACACTTGCCAAGCAGGCGGACAGCAGGGAACACTGTCAGATATGTAGTGTGGCGTAGTCAGTCAGACAGAAGTAGGATGAGAAGTCATGCAGAGTGAGGCGAACTGGACAAGTGAAGGGCAGTGACGTCAGTCTCACCATATCCCACTAACTGTGTAACTGTGAATATTCTATTTCTATGTCACCTTGTCCCTAGGTCATGTTGTCACTTAGTCTCAGTCGCCATTGTCACTTTGAATGAGTAGTCATCTTACGCAACACCTGAGCCCTTGCCAACAGACTCGGCAGTCTGAAATGGCAAGGTCATGAATTCGGAGCAGTACACAAAGTCGCATTCGCACCACACCGCATTTTTAGTCAATAGTTGAAGTACCTGTGCACAAGCATAGAAAATGACGTGAAAAGCTCCATAACTTCATGACTTGGGTAGTCGCCCAAATTGGTTTCTTATTCGGCACTTTGCTGTGTTTGCTCGATAAGCGAACATGGGGAAGTGGCTAATAAGTGTGAATTCAAAGCTCTACACAACTATTCAGACTTTAGTCAATAAAGTGCTTACTGTAGTTGATGTCTCAAGCATACATGCCAACATTACATGGTCAGAAATCTGTGCAGCCCTGCATATGTTTTATTTTCAGTATCCCACTTTTAAAAGACATGAGTACATATATGCAATGACTTCCCTTGAAGTAAATCACCTAAGATATAAACATACTAGACAATGTGTTTACCTAGAAGCATTTTTACAATGATGTGGCATCACTGGATTTAGTACCATACATAAAAAAATAAGAATGGAAGATATAAAAATATGCAGTGTGCAAGGTTGTATTAAACCATTACAGACCAGCAATAAGTAGATTTTGCAAAATTTCATCTTTTAAAGGCAGTGCTGTCATTTATTTTAAAGGAACAGTATATGGCCAAAAAAAACCCAACAAAAACCCACAATTATTTATGTTAATTACTAACTTTTATTAAATGCATTATAGCTGTATAGCACTTCTGTGTTGTAGACTCCGCCTTCATTCTCTGCTGGCGACTCTAAGATGTCCCGAGTCTCCAAATCCCTTCTAAGATGCGCAGCCCTTTCCAGCTGCGCCGATAATGAAGACCCGCACCGGCCTTTCCTATGTCCCATGGGACCGCGTGTATGTGATCAATGCGTCCTCCCTTGATGACGTGCACGAAATGCCAGTGCGGATCTTCATTATCGGCGCGGCTGGAAAGGGCTGCGCATCTTAGAAGGGATCTGGAGACTTGGGAAGCCGAAATGTGTGTTTTTTTTAAATTTTTGGCCATATTGTTCCTTTAATACATTTCTACTACACAACGGTTACACTATAAATGGTTTAACAGTTGACCTGCATTGGAACCATAAAATGTAGATTAACATTAACTTTTATAGAGAGAAACGTATCTAAACTCATGATGATATAGAAAGACGCAGTAGAGGACTGTACCTGACACAAAGGGTGATATTCCTAAAGGTTTCTGCTGATTTTTTAAATGTAAAATAAAATGCAACAAAAAGTGACTTTTGACATGGTAATAAAATCTTTTTATATAGGCGATAATGGCGTAATAATAAAAAACAAACACTGCTTCTCCAGCATTAAGTAGCAAAAACCTTTCACCTTTATAAATATCCTCCAAACTGTGCTTTTCATCTGAGAGTGATAAATACGTTTCTAATTTAGGTAGATGCTGAGCAGAGCCCCATAATAACCACCTGCATAAGCATTAACTACAAAACAATTTCTTGTGCTTTATGTGGCATCGGCCAAGTGTTTGCACCAACTTTGGGAAACTTGCGCAGCAGAAACCATCAGGTGCAACCTGAACATATCACTAGCTACTCACATACACATGTTAACACTCAAAGGTGCTATTATGGAAGCAAATGTGGGCAGTCCAATATTAAAAAAGTGTACCTGTCACCTCAAAATACTAATACTAATTTAGGTTCTACTAACGAACCTAAATTTTTTCACTAATACTAGATTTTGGTTTAAGGATCTGATTGGAGAAGCTATAATGTCAATCATCATTTAGCCCCGCCCACCCAACTCGGGAAAGCAAAGTCAGGCTGACAGGGAAGATGACAGAGAAACACTGTATAAAGTTACATTATTTAATACATTTATATTTACATAATGTTTATTTCATTAGTAGAATCTAAATTAGTATTAGAGTTTTGAGGTGACAGGTGCACTTTAAAATGTTGGGATTATGTATAATTAATTATTAATATAATGAGAGTATGACAGAAAAGAATAAATAAATAACATGCTTCTTAACCTAGGATAAACTGTGCTTGAGAAGTCAACTGCACCAGTAGCGGCTCTGGCCCTATTGGTACCCTAGGCAAAACCCCATCCTGCGCCACCCCCCCAGCCCCGCGCCCCACACTCACCTCCAATGTCGCTAGTAAAAAAAATTTTAAAAAATGCATGTGAGCGCCCCCATGGACACCCAGCACCCCTAGCATCTGCCCATGTGGCCTAATGGAAGAGCCGGCCCTGAACTGCACCATTTGATAAGTGATTTCCACAGCTCTTTGAATGCCTTTATGATGTTGCATTAGGTCTAAAAGGATCAGTTTTTCCATAATTAGTATGCCACTGCGCACCCCTTTAACTGAGACATACTGTATAATTTGTGGGCAGCTAAAAAGGCTGTGATGTAAGTGAATTATTTTCCATCTTTTTTACCTTACCAGACAGCACGTTAGGAGGGACTGTTGCATGTTGCTAGTCTAAGAAGAGGCACATTCCACAGACAGACATGAACACAAAGGTGTAGTTGTCTATAGAACATCCCCCAGCACAGTGAACAAATAAGAAACAACTTATATGTTCAACCAAATAGATGCAAAGATAAAACATTCTGTGAATGCAACAAGCTACCTCCTCATTCTCTGTTTTCTAATTAAGGAAAAGAGAACGCAGCTTAAAAATAGATTTTCCTTTTAAGAAACTACTGAGGCATTTATTTATACAGTAAATTGTTCTGTACCCATAAAGTGATCTGGCATTTGCTCTGTGTTAAATGTTTTCTCAAATGTTATTTACCATATGATTGTAAACGTATACTAATGTACAAAGGTTTGGAATCACTTGTTTCTCAAAGAATTGACACATTTTAAAATCAAGATACCATTACGTGTACCAGAAACAGTTGCCAAAACACCGGCGATATATTTTATTGCTTTCATTTTGAATAAAACTGTTATACATACGTCATATATAGCCCCACTTTCAGCACTAACAGCTTTGCAGACATCTGATAATTCTAGGTATTTTTTTTTTTTTTAAGATAATAATCGGAAATTTCAATACACAAATTCAATCATCTCTAGCCAGAAGTGCAAATACTGCATTTAGGGTGTTTACCCCAACCTAGAGGTGAAGCTTACTATACAAAATTGAACAGGGTTTGAGATCTTCCAGATTACAAGACAGTCCCGAGTCTTCCTGTCCATTTACTAAATAGTTTTGCATAGCTCAACAGTATGATTTTTCTTGTTCTATTCCTTGATGTCCGCACTAATTATGCATGGACAACATGAATGATATGACAGCATTTTTAGCTATTATGGTTTAAAAATCTGTGTAAATCAGCTATTCTACAAGCACCAATATAGCCATATACCACTATATTCTCCACCGATGCTTAACAAAAATCATCTATCACTCTTATTTTTTTATTCAAACACCTTAAACTTCTCTTTCTACAATATTCATATACAGTCACCAACAAACCAATGTCTTATCAATTTCCTCCATCAACTTTTTCTTTAATTTAAAATATGGCTTTTTACTTCCAATCTTTATATGTACACGTAACACAGCTTATATATCAAAACAATAGATTTACAGTACAGACAAGAGGGTGCTCAACAATAGCGCAGATGAAGCAAGTTCAACTGAACACATTTAGAAACTGGATGGGAACCTGGGAAACTGGATGGGAACCTGGGAACCTGGGAAACTGGATGGGAACCTGGGAAACTGGATGGGAATCTCATCTGCACATCAACCTCTTTTGCAATCTAAGCTATTAAAGGGAAGCATATGTTTTCTTTTATATTTTTTTAATCACATTGAAAGTTGGCATGTACTATTTAAAGAAGCCACCAACTCTGCACCTGTTGGGCTTCCATTTTTTGAACTACATACAGTACTTTGATATATCATCCACATATTTATTTGCCTTCAGATTCTTTTTAAATCCAGTCTGCTCTCTTCTTTAAAGGCACCAAAATACGAAGTTCAATAACTTTGCAATCTATGGGATAGGCTTCATTTCTCAAACCTATAATACAACACTCTATACCTAGTGAAAGCAATGTTGCTTTGGCCAAATAAATTGTCTTACACTTTTTAATAGCAAAGAAATAGAAAAAATATTAACAAAAATGGTACATTTCTAAGATTGCAACGTATATTCAGCATGGTACTATATATCTGAAATTTCCAGGCAGACTTTAGAAAGCAGTTCAGGCATCCATTTGTTAAGGGATTTCTGATGCAATGGGATTTTATTGGGTATGAGGTTCTTGGCGTTCCATTTCTATTCACAGTATTATTTACGGGTAGAACTGTTATTAGGTTTGTAGGAATACATGTTCTCAATTATTTACAGGGATCATGTTGCCAATCAAAGTGAAACTGACAGAGCTAAATGGTTACCTCTCTTGGGATCATTTATAACCCCCCCTTCCTTCTAGTACTTAGCTGCACAAATTATTTTTTAAAGAGATTTCTCTATTGAAAGAGAGTTGTACCTTTTTCTGGCAGCCTTGATAGAGCTCCTAACTAGGTAGCTCTGTCATGATGCCATTAAATAGAAATTAGCCTTTAATGCACTAGACCTCTCTAGGAGGCATCATTGTACTTAAGGCTTCTGACTTTGAACTATTACAGTTACTGTTTGAGGCAAATTTATGAATTTCTGTTCTGATTGAAGGGCATTTTTTAACACAGACCTGTTAATTCATGGAATAACAATAACTAATTAGTAACTAATTAGAAGGAGAACCTGTGTAAAGCCATAATTGACAATAGAAAACTGGAGCAAAGCTGGTAAAAACATGGCTTTGCTAGTAGTAACAGTCATTTGCAGCTTACTAACTTTTAATAAGCTTATGGTAACTTGACAAAAGCATCAACTCTGATTCTTGGTGATTCCAAATAGTTCCACACTAGTTTTTGTTTCCTTGTATTTATTTAAAACGTATTTTTCCACTGTACCAAAAAGGTCAAAGTGTTAATGCTGGAAGTAACGATCCATATCATGATGTCCAAAATGTTTCATGTAAAGGGCAGTCCCATGCCTAGTTAAACTGGGTAGAGAGGATCAAAATCTGTGATTGACAAAGCACAAAAATTCATCCCTAGACCTCAGTTTCTACAGTGCTCTAAATTAGCCATATTACCAAACCACATTAGAATGCCTGCTTGGCTTTCCTAAGCAACTCACTTCTCTCTATTGCTTGGTGTAAAACCTTTGTTTTAGGCTAGGGTTACACTAGCTGTTTTTCAGCTGAAATGGAAGAATACTATCCATTGTTTGCCGTGAGATAATTCACACAGGATATTTTGTTTTGCACCATAGACAATGATGGGCCTAATTAGAAAACGCTCAAATGTAAAACAGCTAGGGTGACACTGAACTTACACAGCAAATGGTTACAAAACTTTTCTAAGGAATCCACTATTTGTTAGTATAATTTCCCTGAAAGATGTATCGTTTACTAAAGACCGTTTGAAATTTTAAGATAATAATTAAAAAACAAACCAGTTATTGGCGTTGATGCGATGTTGGTTCGCCTCTTCTGTATTTGTCTCTGGTACATGCACCATCTCCTCTGGATTATAAAACTGCACGGATGGTTTCCTCTCTGTCTCTAGATTAAAAGTCTTGCACTCTTCTTTGTTTTCAGAACCTTCTCTTAGAAATCCATCACATTCATTCATTCCCACCAGAGTTTTTGTGCTGCCATTGGTGGTAACTCCTAGCGGGTCATCGAATGTCATCACTACAGTGCACATGGTTGTCCTAGCCCTTGCCTTACAATATCCAAGTAAGGAAATCAACTACAATCCAGCAAAGTATACTTCTTCAGACAGTGTTACACATCACAAACCCTAAAGACATTGTAATAATTGCAACAGGCTTTATTTTTTTGCCGGTATAGTAAAGTTGCTAGGTTATTACATTAAAAGCACTACCCCTACAAAAGGCCATATTTACATCTAAATACATAAGTATGCAGACATTGTTAATATAAATTAATGCTAACAACAGGATTCTCCTGAAAGAACTCAAAAACACCTAATACAGTTGTTATATTTATAAATCTTTGGAAGTAGATTTCCACAACCTTAAATATAAACATGGAATTGTGTCCCACTCTATTTCCTCATCTATCTACTACTAGAACTACAAAATAACTTTTTTTGCATTGCGTAGACTATTTAGTCCCCCGAAGGGTAAAGAAGGAAAATCAGGAGTTTTAGTAAGAAGCAGAATCAGTGTTTCACTGTAAAGATAAAACAGAAAGAAATAAAATCAGGAAATTGAAGCAATCTGCAGTGAACAGTTATTTCATTTAGCTAGTTAGCTTTTCACCTTGCCTTGTAGCTTACAAAAACTAAATAATACATTCTGATCAAATCATAAACACAATTACACTTTTTAGGTGTACCTAACACAAGGGGCTTAATCATTAAAGTGAGAATTTGACTGCCGAAGTGAACTTTCATCAGTTTGGGTTGTTATGCTTCATTTCTTTACTCCTTATTGACTAAACAGAGGATTGGCATAGCAAAGATGCGACTGTTTCCGTAGCTGTCTCTTGTGTATTTTGGCATACACAGTTGGACAGTAGGAGCCTCACAATCAGCCCCCTAATTGGCTACTTCAGTCTAGCAAAGTAAAACTTCCAAGTGTGACACAATACGCCTTGTCAAATTCTCTACTGCAACAGACGACAGTGCATGTTGAATTACTTTCAAATTTGCCACATGGCAAGGTTTGCTAAATACCCAAATATGGGAAAGTGTCAAATAAACAGGAATTTTCACTTTTGTCTATAAGCCCCCTAAATCCTATGAATTCATAAACATGAAATCCACATTTATCCTGATATTCAAGCTTATAACTGAAAGTTCATAAATACTACATATACATATTGTAAAACATCTTTGAAAAGGCATTCAGTTTTACAGTTTATCATTAACTATGGTGGTTAGAATGCCTGTGCACCTTCTGATAACTTAAAGGAGAACTTAACGACCTCTACAGTATTATACTGAAAGTTTACTTTTTGACAAGAGGAAACACTGCAAGGAAATTCCAGAAATCACAGTAAGTAAAGTCACAACAATGACGTGGCACCTGGATACATGGATACAGGGAAATTTGGCTAAGTATGCTTAGAAGCATATACTAAGATATAAACACAAATTTTTGAAGACAGTCTAGTTAAAATACTGGTTGAGTCTGGGTAATTACACTAATTTAAGTTAGGCTAACCTTTCTAAACATTTAAGAGGTTATTCTCTAAAGTCCAAATTGTCATGTAAAGGTGTGAATTTGCCAGTTAAAGACAGTCACAATAGTCGTGTCTTTATAATGAGAATATTGTCACAGTCGCAACTTTACTATGGAAATATGGTCACAGCTGCAACTTTAAAAATTGTCACAGTTGTGACTTTACAATGGGAGAATTGTCACAGTCAAGGATTTTCTATGAGAATCTGCTGTTTGAGAATTCGACAGCTGAATTCTGACTTTAGAGAATAACCCCCATAGAGTCCTTTTAAGTGACACAATGCAAAGAGTGTTCAGAAGCTAGCAAATGAACTGTCAAGTCTGTGGATTAGTAATTCACATGAAATTCCAGACTGATCAGCCGAAATGAAAGTAGGTGAGGGAAGAGGGGCTTATGTAATAAAGTGGCTATAAATTCAGACCCAGCAAAACATTGAACATAAGTATAAATTATATATTGGAAAAATAATTTAACAGTGACAATGTCAAATTAAACTATTGGAGATTGGACTGTTCCTTTAAAAGTCAATTATAGTATTCTATTGATTTAAGAAGTACAGTGTGGAATTTTATATTAGCACAGAAAATATTATGGTATATACTTTTAGAAATTTGGTCACAAATATATATATATATATATATATATATATATATATATTTAGCCAACACATTTGCTCATTACTTACACTGCGCACTGCTAAACAGCCTAATTAATGCTTACTGCTCTTAGTTCAGTACCATTTGTAAAGCAATTTAATAGATGCTGCTTATAAACTCACTAAGTTGCCCTTAATTGTCATTTTAAAATACTTAAAGTGCACCCGTCAGCTCAGGATTATTAGTTTTATAAAGTATGTGACTTTATAAAGTAAATCAAGTAATTAGGAACAAAAAAATTTTGCATATTGAAAATACACTTACTTGAATCTTGTCCCAATTTGAAAGCATGGAAGCTGACATTTTCTGCCTGACCTGTCACTCAAACACTACAGGAACGCCCCCTAAAAAGCAGGCTCTCCTCCCCCGTCTCCAAATCTCACGTGCACTAGCATTATCAGGTTACACAACATCATCCACTACACTGTGCACCATCCCCCACTGTGCATCTCCCCACCCTCTGTGCATCCTCGACCACTGTGCATCCCCCCCTCACTTTTTTTAGGCTGGGCAGGCTCAAAGCATATGTGCTTTGAATCTCCCCAGCCAGTAACAGTAACGGTGACAGCTTCCCCAGTCAGTTACAGGGGAAGTTGTCAGTGTTACTGGCTGGGGAGACTCAAAGCACATTTGCTTTGTGCCTGCCCATCCTAGAGGCGAGAGGTCGTGTGCGATCACATGATCGCGTCATGAAGCCGGCTTACTTGTCAATCAAGTAAGCCGGCTTCATAGTACAGCCTCTCAGCCCGACTCAAGTCAGGCTGAGAGGCAGATTCACCATGGGATACCTTTTAAAAGGTAAGTATTTTTTTAATAGATTTAAATGACAAAGTTGTTTAGTCTAGCATGCTATGCTAGACTAAACAATGTCATTTTCAGGTGACGGGTGCACTTTAAGGAGAACCAAAGGTATAAAATAAAAAAGACATATTAAAAAAAACTTACCTTATATTGAATTGAATCATTACAGTCTCAGCATGAACTGTGCTGTATTTACTAGTCAAAGATGCTGACTTTCACAGCGCAGGCTGACATAGGAGCCAGCGGGAAGCTGCTGACATTTGGTTCTATCGGCGGTAAAAAATGTTTTCAACGTCATCACGATCATTGCGTGGGCCAATGAGAAGGATCCCCGCAATGAGTGTAATGATGTGCAATTCCGGTACAACCAAGTCGGAGGAGCTTTGCTCTGGCTCCTGTGTCAGCCAGCGCGCTATGAAGTCTGCCTCAGTGCCAAGAAATTAAGCACAGTTCATGCTTTGACTGTAATGATTCAACTTAATATATAAGTTTTTTAATACAGCTTTTGGCGTTTTTTTCAGGTCGGAAATCCCCGGCCTATGCTGGAGGAGCACTCGCTCTCTAGGGAGAGCTCCTTCCCCAATGCGGTCGCGATGATGTCACTCATCAGCGTCGGCACTTCGGGAACAGTGTTGGCACTTTGGGGGACAGCGTTGGCGAGTGGCGTCACTGCCATGTGATATAAAGCTTTTGGCCCATACAGGTTTCGCCCCGGCCCTGTACCATGAGTCGCTCACAGAGCTGAATGAATAAACGCAGCCGCTTCTATTCGCAGTCTCTGCGCTGTAATGAATAAACGCAGTAGTTTATAT
>WMED01021916.1:0-11799 GCA_019650415.1 Pipa parva | reverse complement strand
CTATTATATGTGCTTGAAATAAGAGTGGATCAATGTTTCTGAGGACTGTTAGTCTCTTACAAGCTGAAAGAAGCTCTTGTGTAAGCTAGCTTAGCACTGCTGTTGATAGTCAACAACACTTTCCCTTCCTTTCTTCTGAGAGTTTCCTTTGTAGGTTTTGATTGGTTTGCTCATCTTTTGTGCTGCCTGATTTCATTCTCCAGTGAGTATATTGCATTTCTTAAAGAGACACTGAATTTTGCATTTTGTTGATCTCCATTCAGCATTTTCTGATCACCAGTTACCACCAGCAGTGGGTTGTTCTGGGGATCACAACCTGGGAGTCTCATTGTAGCAATGGCCATACCCACTTGCAGGGTTTAAGGGTGAAGGCCAGAGGCTCCTTAGACTCCATCCCCCAGGTACAACCAGCACTAACTCTGAAATGGTTTACAGATTAGAAATACTGCCTTTAAACTCACACAAAGCCTTTGCAGGTGATTATTTTTATTTATAGCAAATTCTAGCAAAGCCTTACAGGTTTTTAGGACACTTATTGCTAATTTAAACTTGATTGCAGACTTAATTGTAAATTTACACAACATGACTGCTCTCATTCTCAACTTTTGCAATGAATTCTTCATTTAATCCCTTATTCCTGGTCACTGAAATCATTAGCATTTCTAGACTGTCATAGCTATTTGCCTGGTATTTTACTTCACAATCATACTACCTAGACTAATCTTCAACTCAACATTCTAGGTATATGTCATTTACTTAAAAATGATTTTGGCTACATTGCCACATGCTCCCTTTACTCTCTTATCAGGATAACTCCCTCCTACCTATCCTCAAACTTAAATAATTTTTTCAACAGAAACAACCTCTTATTAGACATGTTAACATCTCTTATACTGAAATCTATTACCAAGCCAGTCCCCTATAGTACACCAGAAGCTGGATTTCCAGCTTGAGAGCTTTACTAATCTTCCTTTTGATACGAACTGGGCAGAACCCTTCAAACTGAAAAACATATTATACTCTGCAGATAATTTTACTCTGTTGCATATCAACCAATTTCTTGGAAACTATTAATTTCTAGAAATTACCCACACATCTCCCATTTCTCTTTTTGCAATGTGAGACTTTCATTATTTTAAAAAATATATATTTGACCCCTGTAGCAAACCCTAATCTAAAGCCCAACTTCTTAAAAAATAACCTACGCTACCTCTTACCAACTTTGCTTACATTCAGACGTACAGATATGCATTCAAAATCTTTCTAGCCCAGGGTTCTACTAAATGATCTATTTCCTTACACTATATCTTTCCCTGCCCTACTTTATAGTTGATAATAGTTGATATTGATTAAAAATATAAAGCAGAAATAATTATATGAAAAGGACACAAGAAGTTGAGATTTGCAGCATACAATACTTACATACCCTACATCTACCCATAGAGCTATTAAAATGCATTCCTTTGTAATTACAGAAAAATATTTGCAATATCTTTAGGTGCATTTGCAAAGTCCTTTGTTACCCTACTTGAATCTTCTCTTTTGCTTAGCAATTTTTGTACTGAATAGTTAGGTACCCATATTCTTACTTAATCGTATGTTCCAGTCCCCCTATTCATTACTTTTACCCTTGGCAGAATGTGAAAATTGCCCTCCCGTGAGAGTCTGTTGATTAACTCCCAGCACTTTGCCATTATCACTATTTTAGAATTATGGTCTTGCTTATATAAAACATGTGCTACCTTTGTGCCTGTATTTATAGTTATATAATACATACGTGTAGAATTTGTGATTTCCCCATCAGTACATGGAATGCAGTCAAAGCAGCAGGGCAGTCTTCCTATCTGATGAGCTTTTCTGTGTCCCAAAGGACATGGTTCACTACACACTGAAGATGGAGTCTCAAACACAAAGGTATTTGTTTTAAACACAATAAATTCAGTTCATACTAATTATATGTGATACTTAATGCTTTAGTCTGAAATAAATAGCCTATTCAATATAAATACAAAACATACTTTAGATAATACATAAAGAACACCATTCATACCAAAGGGAGAACAGGGATCAAAGTGAATGTTAGATGCTCAAATTTACTAAATCTGTTTCCATATATCTTGTATATTTACGCAGTGACAAATAAAACAAACATTGAACACAAAATTAATATGGTTCCATATATAAATATTAAATAAGCATTCTAAAGAGATCAATAAGAAGCCAAGCATAACTACTGGGGTTGTAGTGATTGTGACTGCCCAGGAACCTTGAGAACTGTAAAAACTTGGGAAATGTTGGGCCCTGCTAGGGAGAAAATAAATGTAAATTCTATTCACATATACAAGTTACACATACAAAACTAATCTGTATTACATGATTTGTAGTACAAAGATAATAACATAATGATGAGGAAAGCTGTATTTATCATCCATTAGACCAGCAACAGTCTCTCACCTCTTTCCCATTCTACATATATTTCATTGTCTCATCCATATTTGGTTGCACCAACAGCTCATTAATCATACATAGCAAGTCAGTACTTTATGATGGGTGCAATTAATCTCTTAATTCATATTTTATTGCCATTACCAAGACCCAGGTATTGAGTAAATTCCAAATAGTTGTGTAATGGTCTGAATTCGTATCTATTCACTGCTTCCCAATTTTTGCACATTGAACAAACTGCGATGAATTCACAACAAATCTGAGAACTTTCAACAGTGCATCTTTGTATCATTTTGTGTGCGCGTGCACAGGTAATTCAGCTACTCAGCAAATAGTTTGTCAAAGTGGAAAATAAATACAGGCAAACAGCTCCGAATCCACCTGTTTGATTTTGCCAGATCAGAGTGGCAGAGCTAATGTGTGTTGCATAAGAAAAGAATTCATTCAAAAGTGACAATAAACATTGCAAACAAGTGACAACATAAACTGGAGACAAGGTGAATATATTAATTAATCACTTATACTGTATATAGTTAATAGTATGTGGTGAGGATGACATCACAGCACTCCACTGGTTGAATTTGCATAACTTTGCATCCTACTATTGTCTGTCAGACCACACTGCACTACTCATCCACTGCCATCAACTGTCATATGCTTGTTCATTAAGTCTATTTGCCAGTTAGTCAATAAGCAGAAAGAAAATTGTCACTTCCCCAGTCAGTGCAAAATGAATTCGACAGGCAAATTTGCACTTTAGTCAGCAAGCTCCAGGGAGTAATCAGATCTCCTCTAAATCATGATTTAAGGGATCTAATTGGAGGAGCTATACGATGGGGGTTATTCACTTGTCTGATTTGTTGTGTATAGGTGTGAATTAGCCAGATAAAGATAGTCACAATAGGCTGCTACTGTCGCAGTTGCATCTTTATAATGAGAATATTGTCACAGTCGCGACTTTATTATGGGAAAATTGTCACAATTTTAACATTCAAACTTTACAATGGGGAAATTGTAGCGGATTTGCTATGGGAATCCGCTGTTTGCGAATTCGACAGTCGAATTCACACTTTAGTGAATAAACCCCATAATGTCAAACTTCCCTTTAGCCTTCAAGATTCCAGTGGGGCATCAGAGCCTGAAAGAAACGGAGAGTTTGCTTCTATTTCTGCAGTCTTAGCTGAATGCTTTTAGACAACTCCCTGCTTCCCAAAAACATGCTTTTAAGTAGACCTGACATCCAACTGAACTGGATGGACTTGTGTCCTTTTACCATTTAAAATAGTTGATATTGATTAAAGACTTTTCAGCCCTATAAACTAGGTTACTATGTTACTAGCTGTCCAGGCACATATATAACCTGTGACCTGAATCTGTGAAAAATTTCAAGACCTATTCAGAGATACCAGTAAATAACATGATAAGTAGTCTGGAGAAATCATATACTATCGTTCTAGGAAAACTACACAAGATATTGTTGGCTACAAATCTTCTAAAGAACTATTGATTTTAATGTTATTATTTTTAATACCTTCTATATTCCTGGACTTCCAAAGAGACACCTGGTTTAGCCTGCATTTTATGTTGATTAAAATTAGGCCAAAGGTACAATCAGCAAAAGACAAAAAAAAAATACTAAGAATGTCACAAAGTTATTATACTGTAAATATTACACTACAAAGTCCTACCTGATTAAAATCAGGGCTCCAAACAATGGCATTCTCATTGATATTAAGCTTAGAATCAGTTGGAACAAAGCTGCCCACATGGATTTGGTTGACTGTTCCATTTGCATAAATAACCCAGTTTAGGATATCAAACTTTTGTGGAATATATCCTTCCTCACTGAAGAAAAATTCCTCTCCAGATGCTGTATTAAATGTAACATTTTTCAGATAATGGTTTAGCTGCGTGACATAAACAGATTTCGAAATTTTTAATTTTACATGACATTTTAGTCTACAAATGTCTTGGAAAGTTTCATTGTTGACTCATTCTGTGGTTTCAAATTAAAAAAATAAATAAATCTTTTTTTAAATGGTTATTTAACAAAGCCACTTTTTTAGGCTGAGCCTTTTTAAAACAAAAAAGTACAATCAAATAACCAAGACTTGAAACCTGAACAGTTGAATGGGTTGCTACTATCTGCACAGAATGTCAAAGGGAGGTCTGTAATTATTTTTGTATTTTTTATTTGTATTTATTCATTTTTATATAGCGCTACTATATTAGGCAGTGCTTTACAGAGATTCATCATTCACTTCAGTCCCTGCCCAATGGAGCTTACAATCCAGTTTCCCTATTTAGTCACACACACAGATTATGAGACACTTTGGTAAATATAGAATTTGGGTTGTCCCTATAAGGCAAAAACTCAGAGGCAAATGAGTGCGTACCTCACAACATTCCCTTTTAAAGAGTGACACCTATGGAAAACGCAGTTTACAAGGCTGTACTGAATTATAGTCAGATAGTATTATATTTATAGACAGATAGAGTCAGACCTGTATTAGGCATACAGGCATACATTACCTTTAAAAGAGGGAAAAGTGTGAAATATACCTAATACAGGTCTGAATATATTCTAGTGCAGCCTTGCATGGTGTGTTTTCCATAGGTTTCCCTAGGAATGTTGTGAGATATATGTATGCCCAAATCAATTGTCAAGTCTAGACATAGTAAGATTGGAATAAGACAGGAATCCAATCAGAAAAAAAAACCCATAGGTTTCAGCAAATGGTTACCTGGTCACACTCCAACTCAACTAACAGGAAATACTGTAGCAAATCTTAAATAGAGATGGGAATTGGTAACAATTCTGTACCAGTTCAGACTAACTGATTTGGCACAGATTGAAAAGGCAACAAACAAATTCTGTCCCCATTGTATAAAGATTAGAACAATGGCATAGCAGGCAGCAGGTCCTGTGTACAAAATCAGAAAGGAATTAGCTGTTCTGCATGTTACACATGATCTTCATCAAAACTTAAATAGAATTAGGACAAACCTTAAAACGTATTTCCCCAGGTAAACCTTTGTAGGATGGTTTTATCATTTCTGTAGCTAATTGCATTTTGTGCAGGGCATGAGCTACAGCATAAACTGCCATGTAAATCTTATGTGTTATACGGAAAGTACTTGCCATGTCTTGTGATAAAAATGCTTTCAGCCTATATTCATTAGAACAATTCCGGTCTCTAAAAATTGATACGTCCTTGCATCCTATATTGAAGTTTAAAAATTGTTCAACAAATGCATTGCCTAAAGGCATGGTCCATATGTATTTATGAAGAAAGCTGTTAAAGCCAGGCATTTCACCTTTTGGAAGTGATATCAAAAGAGAACCATTGAATTTAATCAGAATATCCTTAAACTTGTAATCTGTAACAGCATTTAAGGTTACAGATGTTATCCAAAGTCGCTCTGATATATTATTCATTGACCCTATTTTTAAAAAAGTAATGAGGTAGTTTGCACTGAAATATAAAATGATGACTTTAGCAGAGGAATGTTTAATTACACTGATAACTTTGTTAATGGATTCTTCGTGTGTTTGAGTGGATGTTGCTATAAATTTTTGGAAGTCCACACAAATTCTCATTTTTTTCATTTCCTTTATCAATTCCTCACTCGCTTTCTGATTGCTATAATCATCTGATGCCACAATTCCTACCCAAGTCCATCCAAAGTAGGTCAGTAATTGTATGATGACTTTAAACTGGGAATATTCAGTAGAAACAGTCCGATAAACAGATGGGAAGAGAAAGCGGTCATTGAACACAGAATCCAAAGCACCATAACTTATCTGCCCAAAAAAATATTGACATGTATCAAAATAATTAAAGACATCTTTCTAAGGGGTGTTGACTAAAGTGAGAATTCGACTGTTGAATTCTGAAAGCAGCAGATTCCCATAGCAAATCCACGACTGCAACAAGTTTACCATTGCAAAGTCGCAACCACGACAATTTTTAAATTTGTGACTGCGACAATATTTCCATAGAAAAGTCACGACTATGACAATATTCTTGTTATAAAGCCAAGACTGCAACAGTAGCAGTCTATTGTGGCATTCTGTAGCTGGCAAACTCACAGCTTTATGCCACAATTTGGGAGGGTTATTCACTAAGGTGCAAATTTGACTGTCAAATTCACAAACAGCGGATTCCCATAGCAAATCCGCAACAATTTCCCCATTGTAAAGTTGTGACAATTTTTTAATGTTAAGATTGCAACAATTTTCTCATAATAAAGTCGCGACTGTGACAATATTCTCATTATAAAAACACAACTGTGACAGTTGCAGTCTATTGCGACTGTCTTTATCTGGTGAATTTGCACCTATACGCAACAATTCAGACTTTAGTGAATAACCCCCCATTGGACTTTAGCCAAAAACCCCTAAAAATTTGCTGAAGGAAAAAAATAACAACTTCAGAAGATTATGTAATTTATGAATATAAAGTAGAAGTAGGTAGTAATAACTCCCCTTATAGTTTGGTAATATTTAAAGTCATTACTGTGTAAGATCATATATACCAGAAGATTACATCACATTATATACATGCAATACAATTCATATACATTGTTTCTTTAAATGAAAAGGGTTCTTCAGCTTAATTTGAATTCATTAAAAATAATTCTAATAGCATTAAGTCCTATTCTAAATAGATAAAGTAATGGCATTCTAAACAGGCTTTCATTAAATGAAACAAAAACTGAAAGAAAAAGGAAAACCTGTTGAAAATACCACTACCACATAAAAGGTAATTAAACCTTAGTTTTCTCTTGTTGGTCCAGAGGAGGGCAAAAAACCTTTGAAACATAGAACAAATTAGATTCAAAGAACTTGTAACACATGATCGGGCAAAATTTAATAAAATTGGAAAAGCCCAAATTCGCTTTTCTGAGTTTATTCCCATGAGATCTTGGAAATTTTTCGCTGTAAATATCGCTTTATTTTTTCAATCAATATTTACTGACAGAAAATTTTTGATTGAGTCAATCAAATTTTTCAGTCGAAAGGTAGCGAATCTAGCGATACTACTAGTGTAAAGTATGGCTACCTTTCCTTTGAAAAATTTGATAGAAAAACTCAATTGAAAAGTTTCACGGGAATAAACTCGGAAAAGTGAAATTGTGGCATTTCCAAGTTTATTATATTTTGCTCTAAAAAAGTAAAAAAAACAAAAAACAAAAAACATTTTCATCAATAAATCTCAACTGATTTCTTTCCTTTACCTGTAGATTTGTGTCTTTGCACGTATGTAATTCAGTTGAATTATTTGCATTGGTCAGTACTAATCTAGCTGGGCCCACTTTAGCCATGCACCCATGGTGGTGGCCGTAGTTTCATTCTTGCAAAAGTCTGTGGGTCTCAATTTAGTGTATTTATTTATATACAAGCAAAACTTTTCTATTTACAAATCCGCATATAGATTACATATTAGAATTTTAGGTACTAATGTGAAAAAAAGAATTCAAATACTCTAAAAGGGTTAAAAATCTTAACTAAGAGTGCTAAAAAAAGAGTGCAATGTTGGGTTTGTTTTTCTATTACTTGGGCATAAGTATTGTTGTGGAACTGTTTTAGAGAGCAATGATATGGTACATGTATCCCTATCAGTAGCCTACAAATTCAAGCTCAATCTGCAGATTTTCATAAGGGTTTAGCAAAAGTAACTAGCATACATTCCATGTCCCTGTCCTAGCCACTCACTCTTCAGGGGGTCTTCCAATTATTGATGGGGGAAAGTGGTAATATTCAGAGAACTGGACACCAGGGAATGTTCATTTATCAACATACATGATAAATCAAATGTGACATTTGGGCTATCCTGTTTTTGATCTTTTCACTGATGTGGTTTGCTTCACCCTCCACAAAAGCTATGTTGTCGATAGTTAATCACATCACTGACATCAGGCATCTCAGGATCATACTGCCAGCACATATCCTCCTATCATGCCATGTGCTTCAGACATGAGGAACTGTTTCCTGGTACTTGGTGATGTAATTCTTTAAAAACAGTCCTCTCATTGGATGGAGGCTCCCTGACATAATGACTAACCCATAATACTCAAAACAATAAGGAAGGGTGTAACACTAACCAACTACACAAATGGACAATAAAGTCTAATTAATTCCTTTCTTATATTTTGATATATTGATATTTACATTCATGTTACAATAATGGATTTTAGTTTAGGAAATATATATTTCTGTGAGATAGGAGTTAGATAAGGTGAGGTGTATGCAGTTTTTTTTTCTCTGTAAGTAAAGTTATTGACCAAACTATACATATATATTATATTTATAATATAGAAACATAAACTTAAACATTGAAAAATAAAAACGATTTTGTGTTTTTCAGTTCTCACCTCTTAATCCTGCAATCCTGTCTCCCCTGCATTACTGTGTGTACTTGCTTCCTGTATAGTGCCTAGAAGCCCCCTCCCCCTAATTAGGTCACACAATGACTCACTCTGCTAGTGCATGCTTAGTAATCTGATACTTTCCTCTCACTGCTAAGCCCTGCTGCACTGAATTCCGACACTGTCTGTGTCGGTTTTTAAAACAGAGAATGTGGGAGAGGTGGGGGTGTAGCCTTCTCCAGTACAGGAAGGAGGAATATTTTACAGAGGGATTACAAGTGCTTCAGAGTGAAAAGGTGAGAGAGGATTTTACTAATCATTTTTACACTTTACAATACTTTAATGAGGCAAACTTTATAAATAGGGTTTACTTCCACTTTAAGGAGAAAGAAGTTGAATCCTAAGTTTAGGAATAAGTTCAATATGTAACTAAAATGAAAGGGTGAGAATGGAGAATTGCTAGTTTTTATATGGTGGTGGGGTGTAAAAATAGATCATTGTAATATATTTATATCACTTATATTTACCTGAGGGTATCCATACAGTTGAGAGATTTCTGCAATGGTGTATGTGGCGGATGATAATAAGTGCCCAATAAATGCTACCATTTTCTGTTTTTGGTGACAAACGAAATTGAGAAATGGATTTTCATCATTACACAGTAATTGAAATGTGCTCAGTAGTGCCAACCCTTCACTGGAACAAGAATCATAGATGTGGTATCCAAGAGTAATGTTGGGTAAAATCTCTGTGCTGTTGTTGATTTCCTGTACAGCAAAAATAAAGGCCAAAAGGTGCCTCAGTTGCTGAAATGTAGGACTGAAATATAAAGAGAATATTTTTATGATAAAAGCAACTCCGGGTAATAATAATAATTAACCTTACTATGGGCAAAATATTGTAGAGACACAAACAGGAAGATACACAGGGGCATGTTCATCAAAGTGTCAAATATTCACTTAATGCATACATTTGCAAATATTCACCACTTCTCCAATTATGGGTATTCGGCAAAGATAGATATTGAGGGGGTTATTCACTAAAGTCCGAATTGGTGCGTATTGGTGCGAATTCGCCAGATAAAGACTGCTACTGTCACAGTCGCGTCTTTATAGTGAGAATATTGTAGCAGTCGCGACTTTATTATGGTTAAATTGTCGCAATCTTAACATTAAAAAAATTGTTGCGACTTTACAATGGGGAAATTGTAGCGGATTTACTATGGGAATCCACTGCTTGCGAATTCGACAGTCGACAGTCACACCGCTACAATTTCTCCATTGTAAAGTCGCGACAATTTTTTAATGTTAAGATTGCGACAATTTAACCATAATAAAGTCGTGACTGCTACAATATTCTCATTATAAAGACGCGACTGTGACAGTAGCAGTCTTTATCTGGCGAATTCGCACCAATACGCGCCAATTCAGACTTTAGTGAATAACCCCCTGACACTTTCAGGGGCAATCGTTTATAGAGGTCTAGTAACCCATGGAAATGAGACGTTTCTAGTTTCAGAAAAGCTCAGATTTCTAGTTTCCCTGTTCCGGTGAATGATAACAGCAGATTGGTTGCTATGGGTTACTAGACCTTCTTTTCTTGATGAATTACCCTGTTTGTGTTTTTTCTGCAGTCAAGTGAGCACTTCAAGGTATTAATCATCTGTCATTTGTCTCTCTACAGTAGGAATTTGTGGAATTTGCAAACTAATGTGGTAAACTGAAGAGTTTCCTAAGAGTTCCTGTTAGTATTCCAGTGGCATTTCACTTAATAGGCTTAGAAAATGTGGCGACCAAGAGCCAACATGAGTTAAGAATTGTCTGTCATTGTAATGAATGTAAAAACAATTGTTGTAATTTAAGAGATTATTCTCTGTAACAATACCAGTGGCCATTTTTGGGGACAATACTGCTGACAATACTGGAATACTGGTGTCAATATTAGCAACCAGACAGATATAGTGACATTGTCTCTATTGTTTCTGCTCTTCACAAGGCAATCTTCTTTGGGAACCCCTCACCAAGACTGCCCTGTTCTCGTATTAATCGATTCTCTCTTGTTGCCCCTTATCTTTGGAATTATATACCCCTTTACCTCTGCCAAGAGCAATCCATTAATATCTTCAAATCCAAATTAAAATCTTACCTCTTGGAGCACTAGCACTGGTTTTCATGTCTATATTTTATATTTATGCAACTATTTAGTCAAAATGTATACAAAAGTGTATACACTACCGTTCAAAAGTTTGGAGTCACTTAGAAATTTCCTTATTTTTGAAAGAAAAGCACAGTTTGTCACCCTCCTATCTGTTTATGTAAGTCTATCTCCTATTTAGACTGTAAGCTCTATGGGACAGGGATCTCTATCCTCTTGCTTCAATCATGACCTGGCACTTAGAATGATGTATTTTCTTGATCATATGCTTGTAATCTACTTCACTTGATCTTTGTTATGCATTTTTCCTTTTTCTGTATTATAACTGTGTTACTGGATTGTACAGCACAGTGTAACCTTGTGGCACTTTATAAATAAAAATATACTTACATACATATTAAGCAGATCCATATGAAGATTACACCACTTCTTACAAATATGCCTATTCGTGACAAATTTGTTCCAATACACCACTGCTACTATTCACCTGACTATGCTCAGTAAGCACTTTGCTTGTTTTTTGCTTGTTTAGTGAATTAAGAATTGACCTTGCAAAAGTGCAGGCAAATTGTCACAATGTATGGCTGATTCATATTGCCTGTCTGTTTTACTCTTTGATAAATAATCCCTTTAATTGCACGGATTGTGATGTAGAGATGCCTTTTTCTTAGAATCTTGTATGAATTAACCATATTGGGGCTGGGGGTAATTCAGCAAGGTGCGAACTCATCTTGCGATCCTTTGATTCACCTCACCGAGACTGTTACGCGCTTGCTTCTCTCTTACATGCGGACATCACCAAACACTTTAAAGGTACTTCGCCTCACC
>WMED01021915.1:0-11799 GCA_019650415.1 Pipa parva | reverse complement strand
TGATAAAATCCAGGAGTCGGAGTCGCAACTGTGGCTTACCGACTCCACAGCCCTGCCCACTACTAGCAGTTTGTAATGTATAGTTCTGCTTGTGATTGCGGATTATTTTGGAATAGGACTGATGACATTTAAAGCTATATTTGCGCCTATTTTAAACATTCTAGTGAAAGTCATTACCTACCCATTAAGAAATGAATGTGAGGATTCCTCTTGGGACCCAGAGATATTTTATTCTTGTTCTGTGATATTCAGATGTGGAATCTGGCAGTTATAAAACCAGTGTACCACATTATATGCCCGTAATATCAGCCTTCTATCAGCCTACTGATCATTCAGGTAATGGATATCTTTAAATGCAAAATATTAATATATTTATTTTGGGGGGTGATGTTTTGTTTTCATACACTATAACGTTAACATATGTAATATATGTATATAGGCCTGTTTAAAGTGTAAATATTGCCCTGGGTAACAGTTTTTGAAACGCACACGTGGTGCCATATGGGGCAGTGGGTAGGTGTGGCAGATGCTGTATAACTTGCTTGTGCAGTGACATTCTCTAAATGTGTCCATTTAACTTCCCTAGTGATCACAATTAGATGTTGTATGTTTACATTCTCTAGAGAATGCAGTCATTGTCAATTGAAATGGTATTTTCTGTTCTTACCTTTTGTGGTTAATATGCTGTTTTGTCCAAAACCTGCAGCATTCTCAAAATAACACTTGTGCACAAAACGACTGAAGCTATTATTTATCTTTGCAGTGTAGTAGTATGTTAAAGGAGACCTAAAGTCAAAGAATAAAAAACTGTTAAAATACTTGCCTCACACAGAGCTGATTGATTAGTCACAGCATGAGCTGTGCTGTAATTAGCCGGCTCCCAATGCTTCCCCCCGACGCATCCTGCGCTGTGCGCAAGCTGACGCAGAAGCCAGCACTCAGCTCCTTCTTCTCCTTACCCGGCCTCACACATCATCACACTCATTGCGGGGCGTAATTGGGTGGGAGGAGCTTCACGCTGACTGGCATTTAGCCAGCACTGTGAAGAAGCATCGGGAGCCGGCTAATTACAGCACAGCTCATGCTGTGACTGTAATCAATCGGCTCAGTATAAGGTAATTATTTTAAGTTTTTTTTGTTTTTTTTTTACTTTAGTTCTTTAAGTTTAAGAATTGTTTACTGGACTGAATTTTCCTTCCTTTCATTTTTTTTCTACAACAAAGCAGATAAGGTGACCCCGTCTGCTAAACAGGATACAGTTGCCTCCTCTAATGCCAAGTCTGAACCCCACAAATCTGGTCAGCAAGAGGATACGCTGCCAGAACATCTGGCAAAGTCTCAAGATTCGATTGCAATTGAGGGCTTGACAGATGATGAAAGTACAGAAAGTGGAGGCGAGGGAATTTATCGGGAACGAGACGAGTTTGTGGTGAAGATTGAAGACATAGAAATGCTCAAGGTATTCCTTTTTCTTTGAGAGATGTACTTGCCTTTCTGCGTAAGCTAGATGAACATTCTGCATTGCCTGTAAATGACCAGGAATTGTGACACTGCTTATGAACCTGTTAACTTCGCAGCAGCTGTTGCCTGTCACTGGCAAGATGCCAGGGTACCTTGTTTCCCTCTGTGTTATCTTTCTGCTAGTATGTTCCTAGTTTGCAGATTTAGGGGGTTATTCACTAAAGTCTGAATTGTTGCGTATAGGTGTGACTTCGCCAGATAAAGACAGTCTCAATAGGCTGCTAATGTTGCTGTCGCGTCTTTATAATGAAAATATTGTTGCAGTTGTGACTTTATTATGGGAAAATTGCCGCAATCTTAACTTTAAAAAAATTGTCGTGACTTTAGAATGGGGAAATTGTTGCGGATTTGCTATGGGAATTCGCTGTTTTAGAATTCAACAGTTGAATTCGCACCTTAGTGAATAACCCACGGAGTCCCTTATGAATATTATTTTCAGGGTAGTTGTGATGTGTGCGAACTTTAGGTGCTTTTTTTATTTTATCCCCCAGATTTAAATAGGAACTCTAAAACTTGTTGGAACTTTTGAAAAAGGTTCATTATTAAAAACAAAAAAAAAAAAGTTTCCTTTTTTACATCTAAATACATCTGCTTCTAATTCTACTTTATTATAGGAAGCATTACGTACTGGAAAGGAACCGCCAGCTATCTGGAAAGTCCAAAAGGCTTTGCTGCAAAAATTCATCCCTGAAATAAGAGAAGGGCAAAGGTCGTTCGCTGCTACAAACAGTGTAAGTTATTGTCTAGGACTTATTCAGTTGAATGCTGAGCAATATTCCATAAGAGCACATTTAATTACATGTCTGAACAATGCAGGCTCTCAGTAGAAGCACTGATATTTCCTTACCTTCAGGTATGGTTATCTCATACCTAGCCTACAAAGGGTATGCTTATATATGTCTTGGTGACGTATGACTGCAATCCTTACGCTCTTACTGTCATTTAAGTTTTTACTTTTTTCAGTTACTTTCACAGTTTTTTAGGTTTTGCATGACGTGCAGTTTTCAAAACCTGTATGCAAAAAGAAGGGGAGTTTAGAGTTTACATAAACTGTCCTCTGGTTTAACTGTTGTTCAGAACTCCCCTCCCAAGCTGTTAAAGGGGAACTAAAGTTGCTTGCATGCTAAATGCTGAGCAGGTTAGCTTTACCTTACAGCTGCCAGAGTCCTCATTACACATTTAAATGGAGAACTTTGACAGCTCAGAGAGTAGGGGCTTTTGGATTATCCCCTCTGACCCAGACATGATGTGTAATCGCAACTTCTTAGACCAGGTCTGTGCCATAGACAAGGCACAGAGATCAGTGGATGGGGAGCACTTCTTAGGTCTCTGTGAACAAAGAACTCAGCTGGCTGCAAGGCAAGGGATAATTTACAATGCCGACAACTCTGTGACTTTATCTACCCTACCTCAAACCTGCAATATAAAGTTCATGCTATGGCTGACTAAGCTGACGTTGGGGATAAGGGTGAGGAAGGGTGGTAATAATATCTGAACAAAATATGCAGATGACCTGCCAGAGTGGGGATTCATGCAGAAATTGTTTGCTCTGTTGGTGCTTTAATTCAAAAGCGATGTTTGGTTAAATACCCACTTAGCAAGTAAGTCTAGGCCCATATGAATCTTCTGGCTTTATCTGGTTAATTAGGAATGACAAGTTTCATTGTGTGTGATGGACCTATAGGGCAAAGCAGGTCAGAATAAAAAGTAGTTTAGGCCTTCCTGAACCAAGGATCTTGTCTCACATTCTAGCAGGTGCTCATAGTAGGCCAAAATATGTTTCATCTTTCCCTATAAAGCAGGGTGATCTACTTTTTGTAGCCTATGCTCCATAAAAAACACTGAGCTACAGGTAGCAACATCAAATCTCTGTATGTGACTTGGGCCTAGATAGGCACGGAATAGTTACTTCCTTTTCTGTATCTTATAACCACCTGCTTGTTTATATGAAACAAAGCTTTGGTACATTGGGTCAGCACGTTACTTGCAGCTGAGGGAGATGTTTTAACTGCCTGTTTGCATATTATGCTTGTTATAGGCAAGGCTGCAGGGACACAGATCTTGTGAGCACTACAGGACATCTCTATTGTCTTTACTGCTGTTATTATCTGCAGCATTATATTAGATTAATTCACTTCATTATCACTGTGCCAGTACAAATACAGACCAATGAAACTTAAATTTAGCATCTCCCAGACTATACAACGTTCCTCCTTGACCTAGAAACAGGCTCAGTTTACATATGTGGAATTCAAGAAAACGCACAGCTTCAGGGGAAAGTGCGATAATAAAGACACATATAGCATCTATCAGGTGGAATGTTGTACATCTTAGGAGCAGTGTGCTTCCCCGAAAAGGAACCTTATAATTGTACAATTGCTTCTAACAACTTTAGATTATTTGAGACTGAAATACATTGGGGTTCTAGGTGCCTGCCAGTAGACTATAACTAGGTATGCGTATACACCATTCCTTTAGGAAGGGATCGATATAATACTGGTGGGCCTCCCTACCCCATAGGTACAATGAGACGAGCACTATTTATGCTCTACAGCGCTGTAGTAGTTTTAAATGCTGTGCGTCTTCGGTGCATTAAATTATGGATGGCACATTTTAGGGATGTTTACCTGGAAAATAACATTCCTCCATTCACTGCAAAATGTCACTACTTCTTGACCTTCATATTGAAGTGTTTTACCTATTGATTTTAATGTTGCAATATGGCACAAAAACAAACGTTTCTTCTTTTTTTTTTCCACATCTAGTACCTGGGATACTTTGGTGATGCAAAAACAAAGTACAAGCGAGTGTATGTGAAGTTTGTGGAAAATGCAAACAAAAAGGAGTATGTGCGGGTTTGCTCTCGGAAACCCAAGAGCAAAGCTTTACCACCGACAAGGTACGGGGATTTTCCCTTAAATTAATGATGTCATGCCACACTATGTGAGGTGTGTGTTGTGAAGAGAAGCCTTAGCTTATATGTTGAAAGAACGTTTTGTAGAGTTTAAAAAGATGAAAACAATTTAGAAATCTCAGACGTGCAAAGGGTGACATTTACCGGAGCCATTTAACGAGAAAGCCGTCCAAATCATACACAAGCCCGTGTTGCGCTGTAATGTAGCATCTCGCTGACCCTCATTGGCACAATATATAACTAGATGAATCTAGCCGCCGTATTTCCAACAGTGCTTATTTCTGTTCAATAACTACAGAACATAGTTTTTACATATAGTTTGGAAAGAGCATGAAAGCCAATACGAGTGTTACAAATAAAGTATACACAAGCGGCCGCCAGAAAAAAAATCAGGATATCCCTTGTGGTCACCTACAATCCAGATGTGGAAGTCCTGGGCAAAATTATGGAGTAGCTCCATTCCCATACTTCATAGGGATGAGAGGTTACAAATAATATTCACAGAACCCCCTCTCCTGGCATATATAAAACCGCATAACCTTAAAAAAAAAAACTTACAGTGCGGAATGCACTTAATACCACCAACGCCAATGGCACATTTCCATGTCGGTAAAAAAAGATTCACAAAACCTGCACGCACATTTACGCAGAGGGTACCAATACCTCACCTATAAGATGAGTACAATGTTCAGGGTACATACACCAGGTTAGTAGATCCACCGGTATATCTGATCATGTGCAGGAAATGCCCTAGTACAGGACTCTATGTTGGAGAAACAGGTCTGACACTGCGACAGCGTATGAGACCACATAGTTTCAACATCAACAAAGGCCCAGACTGAATTACCTGTGGCAGCCCATTTTATAGCTACAACCACAGCATAAAGGACCTGAGAGTATTAGTGTTGAGGGGTAACTTCTCTACCCAAAGTGATAGGAAGGAATGGGAAGTTAAATTCATGAAATTATTTAACACCCTCCAGAATGGCCTTAACGGGTACAAAAGTTTTATGTGGAACTATATCCTGGATTAACATTACACTGCCATCCTCCTCCCATCTCTATTCCCCAGTTACAGATTAAGGAAGAGACACTTTACATTTCAAAAGTCACTGACATTCTCCAATGGCCCCACACCTCACACCTATGCACTAAAGGCTCAGTTAACTCTCTCCCACAGTTTGTCTCATATTGTACTGCAATTTGGTGGATTGTTTAATTGCATTACTGTAATTCACATTTAAACATCTGTTGGACATTCCATATGGGTGTCAAACCTATTACATCTGTGCCAGTTTGTGACTTTGTAGTTTTGTAATGTTGTTTTACTGATAATATCTCACTGTATAGCTCCAATCTGTTACTTTTGGGCTTAGATGTTAAATTGATTGGATTTCACTGAATTGTACAGTGCTGCATATGTTTGTGGCGCTTTATAAATAAAATTATACATACATACATACATTGCATTGTTCCAGTCTGTGATTTTTTTTTATGTTAAACTGATAACATTTTACTATGGTGTATCGGTTACTGTGTAAATTTGTCATTCTTAAGTTTTTTGTGCCATGGCTGAAGTAGAGAGCTATGTAGTGTGGAAAGCATGCATTTCCATCTATTCCGTTAGCCAATGAAAGGTATCGCCTATACGCTACTTGTTTCTACAAATAAAGTTTGTTTGTCACAGAACCCCCCCACTAAACATTAGTTTTGTTTGAAAATAGTCCTGGCTTGTTCAGTTTGCAGACCTCTTGCTGGTACTAAACTTTAATTTCAGGCAGGAGGCTATCCTAGTTTATAGGGGATGCAGTGAGAAAGCAAGTTGGACAGGCCAGTGGTACTTTCATTTCAAAACATTTGTGTTCATGGAATATCCAATGCCAACATCTGATGCGAGTATGCTTGTCTCCAGAACCACTCACGCGAAAACGAGTGGCGGCAGCAGCAGCAAAGTGTCTGAGACTCCTCCTCCAAAAAGTGTACCACCAAAAGTAGTGTCTGCAAAACCCAAAGCCAAACAGCCAAAGACCAAGGCTGAACCCCCACCAAAGAAAAGGAAACAGTGGAAAGAAGATTTTTCGTCTTCCCAATCGGACTCGTCACCAGACATGCAGAGTGACGAGGAAGGTGAGAGGATTAGAATTTAAAGTGTTTTTATTTTGTGTTTTTCTCCAGCGGTTGAATGAAAATGGCCAGTGTAGACTGTTTTAGAGCTGGTACTGATGCTATATATATTTTTTTTTTTTTTTTTTTTTGTGTGTGTGTGTGTATTTCTTCATTTTTTATATAGAGCTGATTTATTATACAGTTATTGCTAATATGGTTATATAATGAATCAATGACACACTGGGCATTTAAATCTCTGCTACTAACAGCTATCTGTGTAAATGTATTTTTTTATTGATGCTTGGTTCCCCCACTCACACAGAAAACTATTGTCTGTATTTATAAACACAACAAATATTGCTATCTTTAATGAACCTCATGCTGTTTTATTCCTCAGTACATTTTATTTCTTAAATTTCCTTTAAGAATTTGAGCCGCCGCCTGTTACCACACGGTTTTTGAATACGAGAGCCATGAAAGAGACCTTCAAAGGATACGTTGAGCTTCTTGTAGGCCTCACATTGGATGGGGATATGATGCAAGCCTTGGAAAAAGCAAATGGTAACCTAATGCATCCGTTTTTTGTTTTTTTTACTTTTTAGTGCACGGGACACCATTTTTGGCTACAAAAATAAAGCTCACACTTTTCTGTACACTTTTAGCAGCTTAGCTTAGCAACAAACGCATTTCACGGAAACATGGCCAGAAACGTTGACATGGTAAGGATTACCAGTATTAACTCTAACTCACTAAGGCCGTCTCCTCCACAGAAACTTCTTTAAACGTTGAGCCAATTCCGAACATATTCATACTAGAACTGCAGTTGTTTTCACTGTAAAAATCTAATCTGCAATCAAGAAAACGATCATTTAATTTCTGCCTTTAGTTCCCCTTTAACAATGTTAATGAATTGGGCTATTGTAGCCTTAGGCTGGGTTCACACTAGCTGAATTTGTGTTTTTTTTTTTAAACTAGGTTCATTATGGTCTATGGTGCAAAACACAATACCCTGTGTGGGTTATACCATAGGAAACAATGGATACTGTTTTTCAAACTCAGCTGAAAAAACAGCTAGTGTGAACCCAGCCTTACTCTTTAAGTTTTGACCCTAGAGGATTTTGTGCTGTTGACTTTTTCAGATGATGTTCTCTTGCCACACATGAGAAAAATTGAAGGTATGTTGAATGAAAACAGAAGGAGGCTGCTGACAAAATTACAGCTAGATCAGCCATTGAAGGTAGGCGCACTGCAAGCCATGAACATTGTTTTTACCTAGATTGCTTTGTTTTGTAAATGGCATGTTTCATTTCTCTGTACCTATCTGGGGCAAAATGAAAAGCCAGGATTTACAATGTTGATTACTGTTAATTTGTTGCATATATTTCAGCTCCATTATATCTGTAGAAACAGAAAGCATTCTAGTTTTGTGTTTTGAAGCGTGCTGCAATTTGGATGATGGAAGGGATGAGAATTTTGGATAGCATAATGAATTTAGAATTGTTACATTCACTTCTCTTCTAGAATATCTACATGCAGATATTGGTCATGGAAATTTATTGATATTGGGTGCGGGAGTACTTTCTGTTTTGAGGAAATGGTTTATTGAATATAACACTGGAAAGGCTTTTTTTAATTTAATTTTTGCTTTATGGGAACTAAGTTGGGCAGCATATTGAAGGTTTAGATTTCTAAAGAACAATTTGTTCCACAATTGAAGCTTGTCTTCTAATTGGTTGCTGTGTATAGTCATTGATTTGTCAGTGTTGACATTGTGTCTCCACCAGTTAACACTTTTTAGTCAGATCTGTTTAGGCTACGTTTTGAGTAACCTATGTTTGTGTTTTTCTGCTTTTTAGAATGCTTTGGAAAATTACCCAGATTTAGCAATCATTTCCCGGGAATCAAAGGGGAAATCTGGGGGGACTACAATTTGTAAAATAAAGGTGAATGGTAAATGGTATAACAAGAAAACACTGCGGCCTGCCAAGAGTCCATCAAAGCAATCACAGGTGTGTTCACTTTTTTATGATACATATACCTTATCACATGATCATTTGGGTATCTTTTATATTGTCCTTTTTATTTAATTTATTTGTGGGACCTTACAGATAGTTTTGCCTTTAAAAACATGGGATTGGGGTTTCGTCAATATTGGACATATGTGGTGAATAAACCACTAACACGCCTCACATGGGGTGAGGTTTTTAGGGTAAGCAGTTGGGAATTAACTACACAAAGTGGGACTTTAAAAGATTGGATTGCCATGACTGTCTTAGCCAGGACACAGTGAGCAGGTTTCTTTTTCTAGATCTGCCACTGAATAACGGAAGGTAGGAAATCCGGTAGTTCTGGTTTAGCCAACCACACCTTTCTGTAGACTGCCGCAGAAATGGAAAAAGTGAAAGCGTACTTGGCAGCAAACTGAAGTAAAAAAAAAAAGGGGGGGGGCTTGATAAATTACCTTTTGTGAATTGGAATTTGACCAAATATTTTTAGGCTTCTTTTGAAACATAATTGGGTAGAACTGTTGCCGATAATTTGTGTAGGCATTTCTAGAGCTTCTGTACCCCCAGCAACGTTTTGTTTCTGTCTGAAAAGTAATAAGGCAGAGTTTAGCAGTGGAATCCCATACTGTGTCAAAATCCCGTGTCGGCATAAAGAATATTGCATCTTTTTAAGATGAATGGAAGTCTAATAGGTGATGTGCCTACTGCTTTCTCCTAAAATTCCTTTACTGGTTTTGTAGTAAGAAACACCCTCCTAAAAATGTAGGGCCTTATCAAATAGGTTATTATCCACACGCCGTCTGAAAATCCCAGAAATGTCAGTGATGATTAGCATAATAAATGCTTTATTTTGTTATGCAATGTTATCATCCTCTCATCTCTTTGTGAAAACTCCCCAACAGTGAGAGTCCCAGTGTAGTGTTGCAGTATTTTACCCTGCACGAGGATCACCCTGGGTATGACAAAGTTGTAGCTGCTGAAAACTGGATCTTTTTGCTAATGACAGCAGCCTAAGCAATTGCTTTTCAGTTTGTGAGACACTGCACATTAGTATACCATGAATTTAAACAGACCCTAAACCATATTAAATGTTTAATTAGACTGAAGTCCCATTTGGTGCTTTTATGCCACAGGGCAGGTATTTGTGTGCATTAAACTGCATAAACCACTGGTGAGGACAGCGTTGGCAAGCCCCCCCATTGAATTACCTGAGATACCCCCAGATAAAACCAGAGTACCCTTTTGCTGATCTCTTAAATAAAGTTTACATTTCAGTGATTGCAAAGAAGGAAACAGTGTTTTAGGTATATCCTCTGTAATAAAGGATAGCTGTCACTTTTTTTTTTATAAAAATGTAACAGAATCTGTAATTTATCCTTAGTAATTCATTTCGGAAACATTTTGTGTTTTTCTGTGTAGAGATGACTTCCATTGTTTACCTTTAACTACTCAAAATGAATCTTACAATGGGATATCATCAGAACCTCTAGAGTCCCCCTGCCCCGGAGTTACATCTTATGTGGTCATAAAACAGAATTAATTTCAGTGATTGACATCAAAGTGGGGGGGAGTGCTTATTGCTTGATAGTCAATTGGGTGGGTTTCTGGTCTGAAAGTGGTTGGGTTTAGGCGGGAAGGAATACAGTTTGGAATGTGGGGGGCAGATCTCTCATTTTGACTTCAAGCCAGAGAACATGGGGGTTTTCCAGATGATGATTATTTTTTTGTGCTAATCTGCTTGTTTCTTTGCCTTTGTTAACAGGAGTTCCCTGTAGAGCCTGAAAAATCACAGTTGTGTTCGCTGTATCATGCACTCCACCATTACAAGTACCATATATATCTCAAATGCAAAGATGAGGTGTGTATGATGTGTTCTTCTCTATGCATTCATCGTATGTTAATCATTTTTACATTTCTCACCTTTCACTGTATTCAACCTTCTTATTTTAATTACTCCGATGCTTGGTAACGTGTATGGCTGCATGTGTCACACAACTGTAGTTGAATAAAAAATACAGATTTCAGTGGATGAGGGTAAGGCCCCAATATTTGCTTTGCCACATGCAGAAGCCCACAAACAGCCTGAGCGATTTCTCAGTTTGTGCCTTGGATAGTGGAAAGCGTATACTTCACACCCGTGTATTTTACTATGAGAGTAAAAAGGTCATCTTCACCTACTTTCTCACAGTAAAACACCCGGACTGTGAAGCAGATGCAATTTTCAATGCTGCTCTCTGCATTGAATCTGCATCTCTGCATACCGTGTTTCCCCGAAAATAAGGCATATTAAAAAACCAGGGCAGCCTTGTGTAGCTGTATGTGACCCACTAGACAGCCCACTGTGCACTGGATCGTCCCAGAGAGCTCTGGTTCTTACGGCCCCCCCGCGCGCTCGGTACCTCTGTTACGGCTCCATCTGATGCTGCTGGAAGCCCCGACCTCCAGGAGGTCTCGTGATGTCCGCACTTGCTACCGGCAAGTAATGTAAGACACCCCCCAAAAATAAGACGTAGCACAACTTTTGGAGAAAAAATTAATATAAGACTGTGTCTTATTTTCGGGGAAACACGGTATCTACAATCTCTGTTATTAATGTGCAGTTTTTTATAATATGGTCCCAAGAGTCACAGGTGTCAATTTCTAATTGAACACTAGATGGCAGCAAAGAATTTTGAGTCTTGTAAGTGGTGTTGACTTCTGATTTAATTGCGAAACATATCTGTTTTATGTTGTGGAATGACTGCTCAGTTTGTCATTAAATGTTGTGCATTATGGTGGACAGATTCCATTGGGTCAGGGTAACTGTGATTGAAGGAAGAACTGCAGATTGTGCGTTCCTACGACTGGTCTGATCTTTAGCTTATGATGATTTTTTTTTGTTCTCTATCTCTGTATACCTAGGTTTCTTCTGTCCAGAAAGCAAACCGTGACCTAAAGCAAGAGGAGTTGGTCAACCACTGTTTGAAAAATATAAAGTGGGTGGAGGACCTTTTTGAGAAGTTTGGTGAACTTTTGAGTCGTGTGCAGCAAACATGTTCTTAGGTCCAGGCTTCCACAACCTTGCCCCACACCCGCATCTGCTCTTACAGTATATCCCTCCCACAGCAGCACTAACATACTGGAAGAGGAAGCTACGGATTCACTCACACGCCAGGCTGTTAGCGGTAGACTTTGCTAATACTTTACAGCTTCGCGTCATGCAACCGAGGAAGCTGGGAAGCGAGCAGCGCATTTTTATCCTGGCCATTCCCC
>WMED01021914.1:0-11799 GCA_019650415.1 Pipa parva | reverse complement strand
TCCTCCTACTTTGGGAGGAAAAAAACTGCGTCTTATAGAGCGAAAAATACGGTATGTAATTCTTTTCACAACTGTTTATTGTCTTAACATCCTATGGTGGATATTTATAAAACTCACAAATATTTTCTGCTGGTATGTTGATATACCTTTAATTTGATTGAAAATATGGATATCTGTGAAATATGGATATCTTAAGACCTTTTGCTGAAAAGGGTTCACCTGTTTGAGGGAGGCAAAAACACATTACTCCCTATGGAGATGATTTAGAACATTTTTTTCTAAGTCTCCACTGAAAAGATCAGCGATATGGAATATCGATGTAAATGGAGCTCCATCAAGAGTAATGTAAAGTGTAGTGGTATTAACACATCGCTATTTATCAATATCATTCTTTTTCAATATCGATAAATGACATTCAGCACTACATAAACTGATGGAAATCAAAAATGCGTTGAAAAGGAAAAAACGACGATAAGATGGCGAAAAGCCGTGAAACAGAGCGAATTGTGGCAAACAGATCAAAATGACCTTTATAAATTTACCCATAAAACTTAATTTTAAGCATTCAGTTAACGGAAATAAATGTTTTTGTCATTTTACAAACTTTTGTTAATATTATCAAGAATGTTACTGTATATATATATAGCATCAAAGCAAAACTTAATGGACAATGAAAACAGGATTTAGGCCAAGGTCGGGATACAACATTTTTTTTGCTGTTGTGAACAAATAAAATAGTTTTGGGAGAATATACTTAGTTTTTTTTCTTTTTAAGTACAGTTTTTTTTTTTTTAAACTTAAATTAAGGAACATATTTTCTTAGATTGCTAAAGAAGCCATAGAGAATAAAGAAGTGTCTGTGGCAAGAAAAGAGATATAAAGATAAAAATACTGCAGGGTACTCTCTTTTTATTTCTGTCAGTAGTAAACTCTCTTTGTCAGCAGGGAGTACATATTGTTGATTTGCTGTAAATCCGAGATTATATCCACACAGTAGTGACTGTAGATTGGGGATGGTAAGGGTAGAGGTGTCCAAAAAGGTGAAACAATGCTGAAAGCTACAACGGCATACGAAAAATGTCTTGACATTTAAAACATCCTGACTGGCCTCAGAAATAAAGTAACAGTAGTTGGAGTTCAGAGAAATCCAAACCATCATAAGTATATTAGTCAAACAAATAATGAAATGTATTTCTATGGAAACAAAACTAAATATATTTGTAGAAAGAATGTAAGCAAGGAATTCTCAATTATAATACAGGATATACTTTATACATTTAAGAAAGTTCAGACAGTACTAATACTGTGTATCTCTGCATGCATATAATGCCAAATATTTACTGTATTTATTCTCCAATTTATTTTTTTGTGTATTAAACCTTAGAATACAGGGTATTTTAATGCCTTTTATGCAACATGCAACTTATTTCTCTTTAAGTTATAGAGGCTTTAACTCTGTCTCGTGTTTATGTATATATATTTTTAAAGTGCCACAAGGTTATGCAGCGCTGTACAATCCAACAATACAGTTATAATACAGACAAGGGAAAAGTGTGTAACAAAGTGAAGTAAATTATAAGCATATATATATATATATATATATATATATATATATATATATATAGTGTATATATATATAGATATATGTATATATATAGATAGTTAGTATTCAGGTGTTAGCACAGGGGCAGATAAATAAATTTGGGTGTTATCCACATACAGGGAGTGTTTAAAACCAAACTAGCTGATGATGTCACCCTGGGAAAGCGTTTACAGGGAGAACAGGAGGGGACCAAGGACAGAGCCCTGAGGCACTCCTACATTAAGCATGATAGGGGAGGAAAAGTCACTAGCACAGGAGACAAAGAGGGAGTGATCAGACAGTAGGAAGCCAGCCAATATGCAGCTTGATTATTGATTCCACATGCATGGAGTATCTGAGCAAGTACGGAGTGATCAACAGTATCAAATGCAGAGGATAGGTCCAGGAGGATAAGAATAGAAAAGTGTCCCTTGCCTTTGGCAATCTGGAGATCGTTGGCACCGAGCAGTCTCCATAGGTCGCCCCAGGTGAAAACCAGATTTCAAAGGGTTCAGGAGATGATGGGCATGCAAGTAGTTAGTAAATTGGGTGCAGACCAGACGTTCCAGAAGTTTAGAAGCAAGAGGCAAGAGAGAGATAGGAAGGTAGTTAGAGAGGTATTGAGGGTCCAATGTAGCTTTTTTGAGGATGGGCTTGATGCAGGCCTGTTTAAGTAAGGACGGAAAAATGCCAGAGGACAGGGAAGAGTTGAACAGGTGCGTTAGGGCCAGTACAAGGGCAGAGGAGCAGCGCTTTAGTAGAAAAGAAAGCATGGGGTCAAGCAAGTAGGTTGTGAAAGGAGAGGAAGAGAGAAGTTGAGAAACTTCAGACTGCATAGTAAGAAGAAAGGAAGAAAGGAGCTCAGGGGAGATTGAGGTAGAAGTAACTCAGTGTTATCTGGAGAAATAGTTATCTGTTTGGGGATACTATCTATCTATCTTTGTTTTTGAAGAATATCTTAAAGTCTTAGGGGGATTGAAGAGGGGTAAGTGTATCTGAGGAGGGGGGAGTAGAAGGGTGTTAAATGTAGTGAATAAGAGACGGGGATTTGATTTGTTTTGGTTTATGAAAGTGCTGTAGTAGGTTTGTTTGGCTAGGGAAAGAGAAGTTCAGACAGGAAAGCAGAAACTTGTAATGCAGAAAATCTGTATGTGAACAAGATTTCCTCCACAGACATTCTGTACTATGCATGCAAGATATAATAATAATCTGGTTTGTGCATTTAGCCAGGGGTGAGGATTGCAGGCGCAAACAGGCCAAGGCCACAGGGAGGCAAACAAATCAATAACAGTAGATTGGATAGAGTTACAGGAAGTAGCAAGGGCATCAGGATAAGAGGAGGGGGAAAATTAGGAAAGGCTCAAACAAAGGAGAGAGCCTGAGGGTCGACATCAAATGTGTTGCGGCTAAAGGTTTTAGATGTTAGTAGAGGTGGAAGTGGAGAGTGCGAGATTGAAAAGTTTACAAGGTGGTGATCAGAAAGAGGAAAGGGACAAATATTAAGAACTAAGAGAGAGACATTTTTAGTAAAACCCAAATCTAGATAATGGCCATCCTTGTGGGTGCTAGAGTCGGTCCACTGTCAAAAGTCAAATGAGGAGGTTAGATGGAGAAGTCGTGAAGGCCAAGATAGGGAGGGTTCATCAATATGGCAGTTGAAGTCCTCATAATTAGCACAGGACTATCATTAGATAGAAGAAAGGAGAGCCAGGACTCAAAGTCTAAGAGAAAAGCGGCAGGTGAGGAGGCAGAGGGCAGTCTATATACAACAGCAACATGCAGAGGCAAGGGATAGAAAAGTTGGACAACATGAGCCTCAAAGGAAGAAAAAGAGAAGCAGAGAGGGATGCTGATGAGTTTGAAGTGACAGAGGGAGGCAAGGAGAAGTCCAACTCCAACCACTGCATCCCATGAAGCACAGAATGTGGTACTGAGCTAATGAAGCCTCAGTAATACCATCGTGAGAGGAGAGCTTGGTTTCCGTTAGTGCTAGGAGGTGAAGCGAGCAGAACAGTTCAGGAATTAAAGTGGCTTTATTAGTCAAGTCTCATGAAAATACACAACATTTGGATGCATTCTTTATTATTCCAGGGAACCCTGAGTAGTTCAGTGGATGTATGTAGCCACACCCTCTCATTTCCCTTACTTCCTCTCTCCACAACCAACCACAGAGATGATCGAATAGCTCTGATCTGTGCATACTCAGGGTTAGGAACATGCTTTTTATACAAGGAGAAGGGAAAGGTATACCACACAAGAACCTGCTCTCAGAACAGTGAGTGATGAAAATAACAGTGAGAAATGCTATATAAAAGGTACATTTTTTAATGCATATATTTAAAAAAACATTTCTTTAATTAGTAGAATCTAATTTAGTATTTGAATTTTCAGGTCCACTTTAATGCATTTAAAGTTATATTTTTTATTTACTCCCATTTGATCACTAGATAAGTGGGGAATAACATGTGTTCACTTTATACATAACATCACTTTATACATTTGTCTCTATTGTGATATAGAATAGGCAGCACTATAAAATGCAGGTTTTACTATATGTTTTACATTATCCCTAAATACTTGCCCAACCTCTACACTATGGAACCAAATTGGTTCTTTTTTTATTAATACTATAGATGACTTGGCAAGCTGCTAACTTATTTCTGCATCATCTGTAGAGAAGTCTTAATAAGGTGTTATACCCTTTAAGTGCTCTATATAGGTAAAGTCTCTTAATCTTGCTGTTACTTTTGAGTTACAGCTGTAACTGTAATTATGTCTGAGTAGCAAAACCTGCCAGTGCTATAGCAAATCTGTAAACAGTGTGGATACGCAGAAATTACTACAACATATCATATCTGTTCCAAATCCAGTGAGCAAACACAATGAGCTACTAGTTTAGACCCCATACTTTTTATGTAAACAAGCTGCAAATGTAACATAAGCACAGTATCGTGGTTGTAAAGTGAGTATAGGCACCTACATACTTATTAGCAAATTGTTCCCATGAATAGAAGCCCTGAAAACTCACAGCCATTGTGGTAAGACTCTCATGTGCTTCCCTGTGTGGAGGTACCTAAGATTGTGACACCAGTGTAGGGATTTAATTATATAAAGCACTTGAGCTTTGTTTCCACTACGTGCCTAGCTGGTCCACCTACCTGAAGAGAGGCAAATACTAATAGCTGTGTGTACTGAATAAGAAATATTGCTGCAGAGTTATTGTGTAACTGTATTGCTATCTCATCTGGATTTCATTGCTTTCATTATAAACTGTACATGAACCATTAACATGTTTCTCAGTTTTCCATCGCCCTTATTTTATGCACAGAGAGAAAAAAAGGATTGTCCACTGGATTATAAATGTGCAGGGGTCTCTTAGGGTCTCTAATATAACTAACAGGTGGACGTCACAGTTGATTTTATTTTTGAAAAAAATCTTTAATGCTCTATTATGCATGTAACAATATTTTATCCTGTCCTTAATGAATTATGCTAGAAAAAGGGTTAGTTCAAATTTAAAATTGCATACAAAGCATGAAAAATATTTTTCACATTAGATGTGTATTGTTGTTATTATTATTATAAATATGTTGATAAAAACAAAAATGTTATTTTTTTCATGTATGTTAATGATATGCTGTACCAATTGTACAATTACTTCCAAAGTACTACAGTACACATATATTCAAACTTCCCGTTGAGCACTTTAAAGACAGGTTATCAATTATAAATAAATAAGGTGCATGTAAAATGTATTTTTGGTCTATCTGGGATTATATGGTAGATGTTCTTATATAACTCTCTTTTCTTTTTTTTCTTTTTTTTGTTGCTAATTTTACATGAATAGTGATGAAAATTTGTCTTTAGTTGTCTAAGACTCAAAGATTTAGGATAAATCATATTGTGCAATAATCAACAAATATCCCAGTGCACATATAAACATATAATATATCTTTATATTTCAAAGCAAGATGTTTCTTTGAGTAAAAAAATATGCCATTCTTTGATCTAATGATAATATATCCTTCATCAGTCATGAAATTCTCAGCAAGACTTAGTGAGGAGCGGCTGAAATCTTCTCCCATTCAGTGACTGCCATGGGATTCCTAAATACTTTTAAGAAAAGTAAAATCTTCTATTCAATTCATTTGAATTGCATCTCCACACAAGATTGTGGCTTCTCTATGTGATACTGGATACACAAGGAATACAAATGTCTTATTATATTCCAAAGTTCAGATACAGAAAATGAATGTTGTTCCAAAAACACAGTTTTAATATATTATCTTTTAGGCAAAGTCCTACAGTCAGTTTTAAAGGAAAATTGTAAGCAGCTGGAGTGTACTGACCCTCTTTGTAAAAAAGTCAGACTTAAAAATATTTGTGTAAAATTTTATCTTAACTCAGGCTTCATATGTTTAGCAAACCATTTCGCTTCAAAACTTTCCTAACACAGAACAGCAAAACATTTATAATTACATTGTTATTTCTTCTGCTTAATGTTTCTTGCCTCTAATATCTTGCTAATGAATAATCAGTTTTGTAACTGAACTTCCTTTTATATATTGCATGCATTTTATAACATACCTTTAATAAGGTATTACTGAAACAATTCAGTTTTACAGTTTATGAGCAACTGTGCTAATTAGAATGCACCTGCATCTGATTGAACAGACTCAATGCAAAGTCCAGTCAGATGTGAGCAAAGAGACACTGCGGTGTCAAATGAACTGGGCTTACAAAAGGCAATCTTTGTTAAGAGAGAATGTATTAGTAAAGTGTAATAGTCATCATTACAATCATTACAATTATTTTGCATATAAGCTGGTAACTATCAACATCAATTTCAGTGTTCATTAACATGTCTATTAAACCTTAACAATGAAGTGGTGGTAAAGATGTTTAGTTAAATAAGGTTAATTTCTTCCATTGCATGTTCACATATTGTTACATCCAGTAAAAGGAATTCTGGACGAATTCTCAATCAACGGATTCCTATAGCAAATCCATGACCACGACAAATTTCCCATTGTAAAGTTGGAACCGTGACAATTTTTAAAGTTGCTACTACAACAATATTTCATTAGTAAAGTCGCGACTGCGACAATATTCTCGTTATAAAGCCACGACTGTGACAGTAGAAGTCTATTGCATCTGTCTTTAACTGGCGAAGTCACATTTTTACGCAACAGGTGTCTAAAAAGTACAAAGGCTGTGAGCTTGAAGAGCGTTTCATGCAGATGAATGTGCAAACCACCCCAAGAGGTAATGTGTAAACAAGGGTTCTGAGATGATGGTACTTCAGAGCAGACTGTGGATAAAGGTTATTTTTGTGGTTTGCCAAGGCTTGTGCTCTGTTTACCAAAAAAAGAGTGCTTTATATTTAAGGACTGTGTAAGTAAACTGTGATACCTAAGTATTCAACTATTCTGCACCTGTTAATTCCCCAAGTGGTGTACAGACACTGGGATCATCATAAGATTGGATATGGTGTCCCTTTAACTTGCTTAGAAATTACGAAAATTCTCAAAAACGAGAAGGGACAGCCTTTCTCCCAATCTCTTTCTACATCTTGGCTTCTCGTAAGCAAACAAATTATGAGAAGTCCCAGTGTTCTCCTTTTGACATTCAAGGCGCTTCACTCCATTGCCCCCCCTACATTTTCTCACTCGTATGCCCGTACATTCCTTGACATCATCTGCACTCCTCCCTCATCAACCATCTTTGCATGCCACAAACCAATACCGCCCTTTCTCGTCTTAAACCCTTTTCTCTCTCTGCCCCTCACATCTGGAATTCTATATCCCTTTATCTTAACTAGGAACATTCCCTCTGCACTTTTAAACCAAACTAAAATCCTACCTTTTGGATATTTATCACTAATTTGTATGTATATATTTTATCCTTAATGAGTTATTTATGCTTAGTATTTGTAATTATTGACCAGTGTTTCAGCTCTTATTACCCTTCTATCTGTGTATGTAAGTCTTCCTCCCATTTAGATTGTAAGCTCTATGGGGAAGGAACCTCTTGTGTTAACCATAACCATAGGCGTGCGCACTGGGTGTGCCTAGTGTGCCCGGGCACACCCTAATGGCAGCTGGCAGGATGCTATACCGCATATAAAAATGTCAGTGTGAATCTAGCCTTAAGAATTTTTTTTTAGTGGCTCACCCTAATGAAATGGCCTGTGCACACCTATGACCACAACCTGGCACTTACAGTATTGTATCCTTGTGATATTACACTTGTATTTTTAATGCACTTTTCCCATGTCTATATTACATTTGCATTGCTGAATTGTACAGCGCTGCATAAATTTGTGGTGCTTTATAAATAAAATTATACATACATTCAGACATTTCCCTTAGAGAAAGCCTTAAGTCTCCCTATCAGCTTAGTTTGTACTTATGACTTAAAAGAACACTTTTGTAAAAGCAATGTCTCTGACATGTCACAGGCTGGCTAAAATTACTTTCCCTTTACTGACAAGGACCAAAAAAATGTAAATAGATCTGTCTTGAGCTGGTGTTCTATGCCTTTAAGAGTATGTGTGACACTAAAAACCCAGTGGGTGGGAAGTTATTCACAAGGATTCCCATGTTTAACATTGTAAAATGTAATCCTTTCCTTCTAGAATGGTTCATTTGCAAATATTTTCAAGAAGCATTGCCTGCAAGATCAATTTGTCTCCTTAACGTACAAACGTACATATGTACTTTAGTATAAGGAACTAAGAGAGAAACATCTATAAACATTTGCTACTGGATCTAGGGGGTAAGAATAGACAGGCAAAGAACCAGCATTCAAGTTAGAGTGAAGTGTGATTTCCAAGGGGCAAATGCAGTACATAGAGATCACTAGAACAACAAACAAAGAAAGCTTGCCAAGTCATTTTAGATCAATGGCCTGCTGTTTGTTGGATAGGTTTTAACCCCGTCAGTGCCAGATACTGGTAATATTTTCACCACATTGTACTGAGCAGTTTGTTTTTCACTGTATCTGTTTAACTATGATTTTTGTTAGGAGAATGTGATTTCCAGGAATTTTTTATTTTATTTCAGTAAAGATTTTGTTCTCTTTTCTTTACATATTATTTGGATAAAATATGTGAAACAAAAAAAAAACTCGTTTGTCAATGCCCTTTCCCTCCATATTACAATGGAACCACATTTGTATCACTAGACACCCTTTCCCTGCCCAGGAGCCACTACTAATTGAAAAGCTCATTTTACAGGATTTCAGAGGAAGATAAAACTAGTATGCACACATTGTAGTTAACTAACAATAACAATGGAAGTATCCATATAAACATATATTTCTATAAGCTGCATGCTTGAGGCTAGATAAACATTCTGTTGTGGCTGTTGTTCCTGGGCACAGATCACCTTGTAATTATGGAAAACATGAAAGAAAGTTTCTGCATTAACATAGAAGGGGGTACTGTATAAACAGTGAGGTTATGGAACTCTCTGCCTGAAGAAGTTGTCATGGTTAATTCCATTAAAGAGTTCCAAAGGGGTTTGGATGTGTTCCTTCCATGTAGGAACATTACAAGTTATGGGTACCAGATAACTGGAGGTGGGATCTTGATCCAGGAAATTTATTATGATCCTTCAGTGTAAGAACATTACAAGTTATAGGTAATAGATAACTGAAGGTCGGATCATGACGCAGGGAATTTATTCTGATTGCCACATTTGGAGATGGGAAGGAATTTTTCTTCTAATATGAGGATAATTGTCTTGCCTCATTGGATTTTTGTCTTCGTCTGGATCAACTTTACTGGAAAATAGGCTGAACTGGATGGACTTTTTTCAGCTTTATAAATTATGATACTATATAAAGAAGGTCAGATAAACAGCCTGTTGGTGGTCTTACAGATAGCCCTTACACTTTATAAAGGACCAAATACTAGATGAATACATGTACTCTAGGTAACAGGTGTCTAGCTCTGTCTGGGTTTCTAGACCTACCAGGAGGGACCTAGATTCAGCAAACAGACTGTAAGTGATACTTATGAAAGGGAAATATCCATGATCTCCTACAGCATTATTTTTTAGAGGAAACACCTATTATTGTTGTTTACATTGGTGACTAAGGAGAAGTGTGCAAGATTTTCTCTTTAGATAGAGTCTAGAATAACATTCTGGATAGATATAACCAATTAGCTGCAAATTCAGTGAAATGTGCTAAACATCAGCTAATTGGGAAACATAACTGGGATTGGAGATAGCCACAACAGATTCTGTTTAAACATCTTATAATTTATACTATGAATTCAAATTTTATAATAACACAGTAGCAAACTAAAATAATACATGTTTCTCAAAGTAGAAAAGTAATAGCTGATCTCTACAATTACCCAATCAGTGTTTATTCTCCTTACTGTGCACTAGAACTAACTGTAGAGACAAGGCTGATATTTAAAATCCAGCTGTAACATTTAAAATGATTGAAGTACTTATTATCAAAATAAGAAATCATACATATGCAAATTTGACCTAGAAGACAACAAAATTGGAGTGTGCACACTATCGAAATGTAAAGCAGAATATAAGGTGCTGTGCTAGAGGGTTAATGGTAATAGTGCACAAAACAAAGACAAAAGAGTCCTCATAGAAAAGGCTAAAGTAGTAAACCAGTGCTGAAACTTTAATGTAAACAGAGAGTGTCATACGCAAATACATAAAAACAATTCTTTATTGAGAATCCAGAGATTCTTTCACAAAACAGGAACTGAATATTTACAATTATGTACATGGATAGAACTTAACACATTTCTTTAAGTAGATCCTTAATCCATACATTTATTCTTTATACATATACTTTGGAGTATAGTTACCCTCCCTTAAGTATACTGGATTTTCCTTAATCATGGCATGGCATAACTTGTCTCTCAAAGGGTCCAACACAGGAGCGCAGTCACTTTGGACTGCCTGTAGGTAACTTCCACCCTACATGATGAAGAGCCTATTGCAAAGTTCCAGCCTGCACCAGGCCTGGAACTGAGGACTACAACCCACTAAGAACAGAGCTATTTATAGACTGCATTTACTCCTCCCAGCTATATTCACAGAGACATAGCATATTTCTATAAACCAGTGATGCCCAACATACAGCCCGCGGGCCGAATTTTGAAATCTGAAAAGTTGCATATAAGTGTGAATTTGCCAGCTAAAGACAGTCACAATAAACTGTTACTGTCACAGTCGCATCTTTATAATGAGAATATTGTCGCAGTCGCGAATTTACAATGCAAAATGTTCCCAGCTGTTACCTTAAAGTTTGTCGCGATTTTAAAAGTCACAACTTTGAAGCAGTCCATGACACACGTGTCTCAATTTTATATGGCCCCCAGGCCAAAAAAGGGTGGGCATTCCTGCTATAAACAGTAATGCATAACCCCAGTAGATGGCGTTAATACCATATCCCTGGGTATAATGCTCCATATACATAGGTAGTATATGAATGATTAACACTCTAGTTGCATAATACTGGTAGGAAATGGAGCAATACCATTTCCATTTCCTACAGTCGCATAGTGATTTCTATGCATAGTCAGGTGTATAGGATTGGTCATGTATTATACAGAATTTGACCTGTACAGCATTGTTTGTGAAGTTAAATCAATATATATTTAAGACATCTTTACATAGACAGCATAGTCACAGCGAGTCACATTTTGGTCACTAGTATTGTCTCCAGTATTGTAGCCAGCATTGAATAGACTCTGAATAGTCAGCAATTGGTTTTCTGTTCATTATAATGCTAGTTAATCCTAGTTACTCTTCTCCTAGTAATGTTGGCAATTTGTCCCTATATTTTTAAGGGAAATGTTGTCAGAACAGAACTTGTTGTAACATCCCCCAATTCACCACTTTTATGTGGAGAAGTCAAATTGTTAAATGCATGCTAGTACTTCTTGTGCAAATTTTCATTTTGATGTTAGATTGTAAGCTGGTGTAAGCTGGTATAAGCTGGTGTAAGATGGTATAAGCTGGTGTAAACTGTTGTAAGCTGGTGTAAGATGGTATAAGCTGGTGTAAACTGGTGTAAACTGGTGTAAGCTGGTGTAAGCTGGTGTAAGATGGTATAAGCTGGTGTAAACTGGTGAAATCTAGTGTAAACTGGTGTAAGCTGGTGTAAGCTGGTGAAAGCTGGTGTAAACTGGTGTAAGCTGGTGTAAGATGGTGTAAGCTGGTATAAACTGGTGT
>WMED01021912.1:0-11799 GCA_019650415.1 Pipa parva | reverse complement strand
GCAGTGCTATAGTGTCTGGGTACCCAGGCTGCTAGTGCTGTAAGGATACCCTATAGAGTCTATATTAGGGACACACAAGCACATGACATTGTAAAGGAAACAAGTCAGGGACACTAATAATGTTATTGGTACACGTGCCCTCCCCACTAAGATATTACTGACTAATTCCTCTGTCATTCGCTACCACACAGTCACTTACCATCCTTAAACCGGTGAGGAACGCCGAAATTTCAAGGTTATTGACGGGTCAAAGGGAAAGGGGCAACCGGAAAAAGCAAAGCGGCCATATTGGTACTCCTATTGATTTGAAGCCATAGAATAGCAGCGCGCATCTCTTACTCCGGCTTTGCCGTGGCAATCTCGCGTTGTTTGATAGGCCGGAAGTGGCAGGTCTCCATCTTGGTACCCTCATCTCCTCGTGTTAATTAGAGTGTGTAGTAGTAGTAGTAGTACAGGTAACAGGTGTAAGTGTTGTAGAATCGTCTTGGATGTAAGCATATCTCTACACAGACATTATCTAATGTCCAGACCGGGGATAACCCATTAAGCTAGCACTTCTCTCATTCTAGTTGCCTTACCTATTGATTTTAATGGGATGTTTTTTAGCTAGGTGCATGCAGGGTTACAGGTTAATATAACTAACAGAGAGGGAAAAGAGGGGCAGGGGAGGCCAGGACAGGACAGTTTCCTGTATTAAACAGGAAGTACATCATTACATTATCCAGGGGCAGATGCTGAGTGCAGGGTAAGTAGAAGACTGCACCAGGGAGAAGATGGGGATAGTAGCAGTAGAATGTTGGCTTTAGGCAATATGTCAAGTGTACTTTAAAAGTTGTGCAATTTCCTTCAACAGACTGCCCCCAAGTGGCTGTGCAGTTTTCCCCAACACATATCCCCACGTTGTGCAGCTTCCACCATCATACTTTGTGCAGTTTCCCACAGTCTTTTCTGGGCAAAGCATCCACTCCATACACTATTAAGTCTTCCCAAGACATCGCCCATTACTGTGCAGCTACTGAAGAAATGCCCTCTTAGCCTCTCCATAAACTGACTGTGCCACCTAACCACAAACAGCAAGTGAGTAGTGGCCTAATCATCCTAATAAAAAAGACAATTATCCACTATATCTAAGTGTTAAGGATTAGAACCTACTAAATCATGCCATAATATATAAAAGGCAAACTGAGCACTAGGATGAAAAAACTCCTTTGGAGGGTCATATGTACACCCAGGAACCTCAAACTGGAGAACACTACTGAAGAAGGTGTTAGGAGGGCTTGGGTTGTGTGTTTCATAAAATAACTCACTCTATAATTCTTGAAAAAAGGAGCAAAGAAAAATACCTAGGCTTTTGTGCCTTATTATTTGGATACCAGCAGTAAGAGCGTGGAGCAGTGAGCTCTGTATAGTGTTAATGAGATTAGGGGACAGTGTATAGCAGGAATGGCAAATCTATGGCACGCATGCCATCGCCACTGCTGCCTTCAGCACAGGCCACGGATAGGCCAGATCCACGGCCTACACTGAAGGAGCACTCGCTCATTGTGGAACTCTCCTTCCCTGATGCAGGATCGATGATGTCACTCATCAGCGCTGGCATTTCGGGGGACAGCACTGGCGAGTGACGCCATGCCGAAAAGGTTTGCCACCACTGGTGTATAGTGTATGTTAAGCATCAAGGTACCACTAAAAACATTCATAAGAGACAACAGAAAGTTGGTTTCTGCATCACACAGCATACAAACTAAGTAGTCATCCCTTTTAAAGTGGAGCTAAAGGCTTGAACCAAAACCACCTATATCATACAGTACTTTGTATTGCTGAATTGTACAGCACTGCATAAATTTGTGGCGCTTTATAAATAAAATTATACATACATACATACTAGAAAGGATCAGTGACCATAAGAAAATTACATTTCTTTTTTGGATTGACATGACAGTTATATGATCGCAATCGGGAAAATTCATCAATGGAGCAGTCACTACAGAGATCTAGAAACCTGTAACAACCAAACCGAGGTCAGTTTTCTTAATTTGCCATATACCAGTGATTATTAATTGCTGATTGGTTACTATAGGTAATTAGACCTCTGCAAACAATTGCCCTTGTTAATAAATTCCCCCGAGAATTTACATAAATGTGTATTTGTAAAGTTGAATTCATGATTTTATTGTTTTCTTTCTATCTCTAGTGATTACAGCCATCTTGTAGGTAGTGGTTAAACAAACCTCACAAGTCCCAGTTTTCTGTGGAGCTTTAGATATTGTGGGGGTTATTCACTAAAGTCAGAATTTGACTGTTGAAGTGAATTCTCATCACTTCTGGTTGCTACACCCTGATTCTCTAATAGTAAAATCCACAAACATGTCAGTAGCCATCTATTGTTTAGTGTGCAACTGTTGTTAGCTGGCAAATTCACCACATCACAGAGTTTGCTTAATACCCGAATATAGGGAAGTGACGAACTCACACTTTTAAGCAACAATTCACACCTTAGTCAATAACGCCTCAATGTTCATGAAGTGCCCCATAAATCTAGATTTAAAGTTAAACATCATACTTTCTAGAGTGCTTCACTCTGCAAGTCCAAATTGAGAAGCAAAATAACTAGAGGTCTTTTGTGCATTTTCTCTGCTTTAATGTATATTATAAAATCTCAAGTGGGGCAGGCATATGTGGGCCAGCGCTCATGATCATTGGTTTTGTTGTTGTAGCCTTAGGCACAACTTAACTGGCATTGCGAGTTGATCATTTAGGCACACATCTGGAGAGCCAACACCTTTGTTTCCTAGGTTACAGTCATTGCCATGTACAGCACATCCTCCCTAGGCTGTGTGTCTTTCTTTTCTTCCATGTCTACCCTACTCAGCAGAGTATATATTTCCAACGCTATTATGGAACCCACTCATTGAAGGAGGGATTTGATCCTTTCTATCTGTTCTATACTAATATTTCAATTACAAAACGTGAATGCAATTTCCGCAATTTTCTTTAAGGGGGTTATTCAGGAAGCTCCGAAGTGAGGCGCGTAGTGTTCGCCTCACTTCGGAAAAACTGACATGCGCATGCTGATGTCCTGCACGCGGACATCAGCATGCGCATTAAAGGGACTCCCCTCCCGGCGATGAGACTCGAGTGCAGGACATCAGCATGCGCATGTCAGTTTTTCCGAAGTGAGGCGAACACTACGCGCCTCACTTCGGAGCTTCCTGAATAACCCCCTAAATGTTGAAGATTTCTACAAGGGGAGTTTCTATTTTCTCTTAAGGTCAGCGCATTTTTCCATTATTTTGAGGATTGCATCAAAATTGCAGTGACTGCATCCATCATACTTTATTGCAGGAAAATGGGCTGAACTGGATGGACTTGTGTCTTTTTTCAGCCTTATAAACTTTGTTGCTATGTATATTACCTTTGACCCTGCAGAGTTTCTTCACATATGTTTGGACATAACATTTTGTCTGTTTAATCAGGTGCAGCTGCACTAAACATTCATTCTAATCAGTATAGATGGTGAAGTGCTACAGTTAATGCCTTATTAAAGCTGTTTTCTAGAATGTATGCAATATTTATAAATGTATGTCCGGTTACAAAGATTCATAGCACAGTATTAACTTGAGTTTTATTCATGTTAATTCAGAAAGTTTAGCATTCCTTTGACATATCTATAAGGGATTCCTAATAATATATATATATTTTTTTTTCAACAGAAAAATTTGTATTTCTTGTTGATTTCACAGGTTTTGCCTTTTATTTATTTTTAATGTAAACTTTGGTTTGGTTGCATCAATTTTCTGCACTACCATTTTGGACAATGATGAAAACAAAGCTTGTCTTGTTAAAATGATTATGCTTTTCCCAGCTTTATGCTCACAAACCAAAATAACAGTGCTAGCTTATTCAGCAGGGATGATGAGAGTGCCAGCTGTAGCATACTGCAGACCAATCAGAAAAGCACAAATGGATCACAAATGCAATGTTCTTGCATGTGAGCATTTGGACTTCATGAGTTAGTTATACAAGCTGGTGTAGCCTGTTCCTACTAGGTGTTATGGAGAATATACTGCTACTGCTATGATTTGTGCTTACTATGTATTAAAAACAGCCTGGTATTGCTGGTGTATCATACTGCCAATGTAACACTTAGTACAATAATCATACCTGGCAAATCTCAAGGTTTTGAACCAAAGGGTCTGTATAGCAAATCTCTCATGGTAAGAGATCCTAGACCTATGGCCTAATTCACCATTGTGCGAAGTGAGCCGCGAAGCCTTCAGCTCACTTCGCACATGGTGTTATGCGCCCGCTGATGTCCTGCACGCGGACATCAGCGAGTGCATTAAAGGGATTTCAGTCCCGGCGAGGAGACTCGAGTGCTCTCGCCGAGACTGAAATTCCTTTAATGCGCTCGCTGATGTCCGCATGCAGGACATCAGCGGGCGCATAACACCATGTGCGAAGTGAGCCGAAGGCTTCGCGGCTCACTTCGCACAATGGTGAATTAGGCCCTAGAGTCACATTCTCAGGGTTTCCTATTGACTTACGGTAAATATTTTAAAGCTTTCCTGGTTGCTTTGTTCTAAGAGAATTAGTACTGTTTGATGGGCTTACTTGTTTGTTAATGTGCCAAGAAGGTAAAACTAATGATTAACTGTGCAAGCAAATAGTGCCATATCACACTGAATCAATGGGTTCCTGTGTTCTAAATATTATGTGTTTTTTAGATCTTGGGGTTTGCTCAGTTAGAAAGCTCCCAGGTATGACAGTAATATATGAAAGAGACCATCTGGCACTGTGGGGGGTTATTCTCTAAAGTCCAAATTCGACTGACGAATTCTCAAACAGCAGATTCCCATAGCAAATCCACAACTGCGACAAATCTCCCATTGTAAAGTCATGATTGCGACAATATTTCCATAGTAAAGTCGCGACTGCAACAGTAACAGTCTATTGCAACAGTCTTTAGCTGGTGAATTTACCCCTTTACGTGACAATTCAGACTTTATAGAATAAGATCCACAGTGTGTCTGTCTAGTGTAGATGACTGGAAGCTTGGCAATGCTGCCACTAATGCAAGCAGGTCTATTTGGCACATGTAATGTAATGCCTGTAAGACACAACCTGTCTGCAGCCTATTTATCTCTGAAATAACTGGCCTTTGAGAAATTAGGATCTTTGAGAAAGCGTCTGTGAATGCTAGGCCTTATGTCACGCAGATATTTATAAAGTAAATAATTGTGCCTTTTTCAGAGTATAAGGTGTAGTGTATAAACTAAGATATGCGTTGGGTTTTATGATAATTTGCCAGTTTGCATCTGATATCAGTACAATCCAAAACACACACACGACCAAATGTATAGAAGAAATGTTGACACACTTACTAATACAGGATTAATTTATTCACGTGCAAACTACTTAATAAGATCACCGACCCTGCAACTCTTGCACACGCTGGCATACAATATAAATGGCGGAGACCTGAGACATTAAAGGGAAGATGAATGACAGTGGGTTGTTTGACTCTTTTATTATACATTGTAAGGCGGGCCCTGCGCTGCGGGGCAGACTTGGCAAATCATCCATTTTCTCTTATAGTAAAATATATGGCTTCTCATGGCATTATACTTTAGGAAAGGAAGTAGTGGGACAGTTAATGTACTTTGTTTCTCTGTGCTAATAGTGAGACAGTATCAACTATTGTGCATAAAAGGTAACTAAAAGCTAGTCTCTACAAGGGATGTTTTACTATAGGAAGTGGTTATATACAGTGACGCTACCAGTCCTGGAGAAAGATCTGCAATCTGTTTGCTCCAGGACTGGCTGGACTGCTGTTGGAAAGTATAAAACCGTATACTAAAATAAAACAGCCCTTGTAAGGGTTTGGCTTATTGTCCCTTTTAATTATTGTGCTTGCAAATCAGACTGCTCTTGTCATGTGACTTATTGCACAAATGCTTTTACAACCTCGGATTATAGTGTCCAAAGCTGGTGACACCTTTTTTAAAGGAAAAGTCAGGCCGAATTAAGAAAAAATATATTTGATTGTTTATGCTAACTAACACTATAGTAACACAAGGGCTATACAGCATTTCCGTTTTGCATACCCAATTCTCCAACAGCGCTGGCGACTCTATGGCGTCCTAATCAGGAGATCCCTATCAGGAGCGCATTCCTCGCTGCTACTGAAGCCCCGCATTGGCATTTTCTAGAAGTCACATGGAGAGCTTGCACGTCATCAATGCGTCCTCCCTGGATGCACGCTCTCTATGTGACTTCTGGAAGTACCGATGCGGGGCTTCAGTAGAAAGCGGCTAGCAAGGAATGCGCTTCCGATAGGGATCTCCTTATTAGGACGCCGTAGAGTCGCCGGCGCTGTTGGGGGATGGGTAATGATACACGGAAGTGCTGTATAGCCTCTCTTTACAGGTAAGAGTTTTAACTTTAAAAAAAAATACATAATCGTTTTTACAAAATAGTGTTAGTTAGCATAAATAATCAAATGTATTTTTTTTTTTTTTAATTCAGCCTGACTTTTAAAAATGCACAATGATATCAGCTATGTGATCCTTTCTTAACAGAATGAGGATATCTTTTACATTTTTGGCTATTACTCCCATTGGAAGACCCAGTTATAGTTCCATACAAACCACATTATCTGTAAAAGATTCTGTACTATGGATGACCACTGACAAGTAGTTCAGGGTAATCCTCTTATTAAACATACACTGTACTCAAATTGTAAGCAGACAGCATGCAGACTCAGTACATGGGCTGGACACCGGAACATGCGCATTATGTATGTTGCCAAGGGGAGGAGGAAGATCCAGTTTGTGACCGTTCTGGAATGCCAGAATTATGTAAACAGTTTGGCCTGAGTTTATTTTTCCCTGGGTTTGGAATGTATCACAAGTTCAGCTGCTTTCAGTTGCATGGAATTGGTGCTAGAGAAAGGTGAAGGGTGAGGAAGCAGCTGGGAGCAGAGGAGGTCCAGGTTAGTCCTGCAAGAGAAACAACAAAGGCTTGTGATGAGAAGCGCCTGAGTGTATACTGTGTGTATTATCAGAGATACCAGCACTGCCCTACAACCATCAAATACAGATCATCCCTCTCACCTCCTATAAATGACAAGGTTATTACAAGTCATTGAGGACACCTTAACGCTGACTAAACATGTTTCGCAGCTGTTTGTGTAGAGGAGCACATCTAAAACGTCAACTAAGATTTTGTCACCCACTGAAATGAACGGCCAGTGGTTTTTAGACATTTTTCTGGCATTTTGTAACATTTAAAAATTGTTACCATTGTTGCAACCTGCTCTGACTGTTTAGTATTCAGGAAAGTGCTGCTTGTTGCATGGACTACAAGCTACAATATCTTCTTACTCTAATAAACCATTTGTAACAGTTGCAGTAGGGATTCCACTGAGCATGCTTGGGGGCGCTGATTCAAGGGAGTTGGTATAGATCTTCTTGATGTAGAACATCTCTGTAACTTTTAGGGCACATTTATCAGACCGAGTTGTAAAATTAGCAATTGGCAGCATTTTCCACCATTTGTTTCACAATACTTATTTCTCCAAATTAACAACAATACTGTCAGGTTTAATTTTAACTAAATAACATTTTAATTGAAAGGATCATGGCAAAAATGACACTTTCCCAGTGAAAAGTACAACAATTTTAGCCAACTTTGCCACATGAGAAATATCAACCATTCAGTTTTATATGGAAATATAAAATGTTTTTTTTTTACTGATGCCCAAATGCAGTAAATGTAAAAGAAACTTGGAGTGGCAAGCTCTTTAAGACTCTTAAAGTGCACCTGTCACCTCAAAACTAATACTAATTTAGGTTCTACTAATGAAATAAACGTTTTGTAAATATATGGAAAAAAATGTACCTTTAATGTAACTTTATACAGTGTTTCTTTCTGTTATCTTCCCTGTCAGCCTGACTTTTCTTTCCTGAGTGTTGGTTGGACAGGACCAAATGATGATTGATATTATAGCTCCTCCAATCAGATCCCTTAAATCATGATCTAGCAGGGATCTGATTGGAGGAGCTATAATGTCAATTATCATTTCCCAACCCCGGAAAGAAAAGTCGGGCTGACAGGGAAGATGAAAAAGAGAAACACTGTATAAAGTTACATTATTTTAACTACATATATATTTACAAAAACGTTTATTTCATTAGTACAGCCTAAATTAGTGTTAGTGTTTTGAGGTGACAGGTGCACTTTAAAAGACAATATTTCCAAAAAGGGTAGAAGTCCAGAATCCTACCACTCTATATCACCTCTCAATTCAGATGCTAAGGGGGGAATTCATGATTGTGCGAAGTGAGCTCCGAATCCTTCGCTCACTTTGCACATGGTGTTATTCGCTCGCTGATGTCCTGTCCAGTCTCGGCGAGACAAAAAGTGTTGCCTCGCCGAGACTGGAACCCCTTTAAAGCGCTTGCTGATGTCCGCATGCAGGACATCAGCGAGCGCAAAACACCATGTGCGAAGTGAGCGAAGGATTCGGAGCTCACTTCGCACAATCATGAATTCCCCCCCCTAAGTTGCTGGCAAAAGTGTTAGCCAATAGGCATGTTGTGTGGAATTCTGCAGAAAATAAATTATTTCCCTTTATTAAAGCATATTGTTAATGACATGTACTCATTCTTAAAGGAGCACTATTATTAGGAAAATAATTACCTGACAGCTTTATTATTGCACGATCCAAAGCCCAGGATCCTGAGATGAAAACTGCTGGTTGCCTCTCACTTCCGCCCCCTGTATGTGATGTGTAAACATCAAAAACTTTCTGTGCATGCGCTTTATGTTTAGTTTGGTGAACTGAGGCAGGAGGGCGGTTATTATAACTCTGTATAGATCAAATGCAGGGGAGTGGAAGTGAGAGGCAACCAGCAGTTTTCATTTCATGATCCTGGGCTGTGGGTTGTGAGAATAAAACTGATCCAGCCGAAGTATACTTAGCTTTTAGCAGCAGTACACTATCAGGTAAATATTTTTCCTAATATTAGTTCTCCTTTAATGAAAAACTATATGTCAAGTGGTGACATATGCAATCCTCTTCCTGTGAGTTTTGCAGAATAGAGCAAGCGCTGTAGTAGTTTTACATTAGATATCTGCTATTGCGCTTACTAAGTTTGGCTAAACTGACAGGAAGAGGAAGCGTAGAGAATCGTGGAGCCTCTCAAGACAAGAAGACATTGACAAAGTAGAGAGAGCAGGGGAAGTGCTGGAGCTTAAATCACAGATTGGTGAGTATTTCCCCCTTCCCCTTGTGAATCAACCCATGACACAACAAGAGTTGGGATATCACCTTCCAGACAATTAAAGCATTACATGAAAATTCAGAAGTTCTGAACTTTTATCAGCAATGTGTATGGATTTCTCTCTAAAAGAATTAGAGTGTACCATTCACTCACCCACTCATCCTCATCAACCCCTTCAAATGCTTCTTGGGGCAGTGGGTCATCACGGTTTCCAAGTTTTGCAACCATAGCATTTAGCAGCTAAAAAAAAATGGGAGACATCTTTATTAAATTGTGCACTATACATGGACATTCTATTTCTTTGTGTCCCTTTCCGATACAGCGGAACGGAGTCCCTTTCCGATACAGCGGAACGGAGTCCCTTTCCGATACATCGGAACGGAGTCCCTTTCCGATACAGCGGAACGGAGTCCCTTTCCGATACAGCGGAACGGAGTCCCTTTCTGAACTAATTTTCCTACTTCAGAACACAACTCTGCCGCACTGTGTTCAAAATCCATCTCTGTTTTGCAAAGCAGAACCCAGTTTGAATATTTCAACCATATGGAAGTCCAAACTGCTCACTTAACAGCTCATAAACATGATATAACTATGCACCCCACCTGGCTGCACCTAGTTATGCTACCCTTGTGATACAGGAGATCACATCTAACTAGGGGAACCAAGTATGGCCATTTTGTCTATGCTAGACATTACTTTGAAGGATAAACACTGTGTAATAACTTAATAATGTTCAAATGCTTAGATACTAACCTCCTCTTTCTTCTGCTCATCACTCTTCTCTTGTAGATACACAGATGAAGGGAGAATCTTTCGGACAGGAGCCTCCTGTGGAGCTTGGCTGACTGTGAGTAAATCCATGTAAATATAAGCCAACAGTCTGGAAAAGGGTCAGCTAAGGTAATAATACAGATATTCTGGCAAATGGGATTGTGTCTAGGGGCATGCTCTCTATGCAGAAGGAAATAAAATAAGAGCAGAAAGCCTATCTCTGGGGAAGAAGGAGAAAAAAAGAAAAGCATTGGGTGATGTAGAAGAGTCTGTACACATGGAGGCCTTTTTTAACAGGAGTAGAGGAGAGGAAAGCAGAGAAATGGCCTATGGAATACATGAAAAGATTTACTCCGTATAGAAGTGGGATGAAGGAGAAGAAGAAAGGGTCTTGTAGAGAAACTCTTTGCCAAGCAAGAAGAAAAGGATCTATTCTACTGAATCTCTGTGGAGTAAGAGTTAAACCAGACAAGCAGGACTTGTATGGACAATGAGTGCATATAGTACTATTAGGCCACTAAACCTACAGGTGTACAGTTGTAACTACTATTCTGTGTGCACTGTTGTTTCTACTTGTAAAGTAGGAAAATACTACAACAACCCCTATGCCTTATGCTTATAATAAAACGAAAATAAATATCGGGAATTCCATTCAAATTGTTCAGACCTATCATGGGCTTCATTCCCCTTTATCGAGCAGGGAAAAACAAGAATAAAAGCAGAGATTCTCTATGAAGCATAAACTCAGGCACAGATGCACAAATAAAGCAGGGAAAAACAGAGAGACAATCTGCAAGGGTGGGTAGCGAGTAAGGATAAAGTGGAGGATCCCATAATCACGCTTCTCGCAGCAATGTTGCGGGACACTGATGAGATCACATGACATTCATGATTGCTGTGATTGTTGCCAGAAAAAAACAGGAAACACTATGGCAACATCTCATGGGCAACATCTCCTGTTATACACCAGCCTAAAGATGTTCTCTAGAGAGAGATAGGAAAGGGTACAGATGCTCTGGTACCTGCTGTCATGCCTTCAGGGCAGAGATTTATAGTCCGCTGCTGTAAATCTTTCCCATTGATCCAGTCAGCTGCGCACAGCGCCGGCTCCCAGTTAACACGTGATGGGGGGAACAAGTCATCCTGGAAGAACTCTTTCTGTATGGGATATTAACCATTAAATGCCAATGCTGCCTGTCAAAACTGTTTTTAGCATCTAACAGTTATTTCTTGATTATCACTGTTGATTAAATGATTATGCAATATACATTATATACTTATTCTCTGCCCTTTTGAGGGCAAGCTAAGATTTTACAGTACAGCTTGAGAATTCTGAGTAACCAATCAGAATTCTGCAGGTGTGTAACGTACACAGTTGCTGCCCACCTGCTTCTTTATGATTTTCAGCATTCTCAATCCTGTGGATCAAGTTATTGACACGGGATTCTAAACTGATCAACTGAAAACGAACTAGGTGAAAGAGGAGGGTCTTCTGTAAGAAACTGACTACAAAATTCAAAACCACTGAAAATAAGTAAATAATAGATATTGCGAAATTATTTAACAGTGACAATTAGGTGGACATTTAACTGTTCTGCACTACAGAAAAATAGTAACATAGTTTATAAGGCTGAAAAAAGACACAAGTCCACCCAGTTCAGCCTATTTTCCAGCAATGTTGACCCATGAGGCAAGAGCCAATTATCCTCATATTAGGGAAAAAATCCCTTCCCGACTCCAA
>WMED01021910.1:0-11800 GCA_019650415.1 Pipa parva | reverse complement strand
ATGAAAACCCTGGGAATAAGAAAACTGACAGGGTTAAACTGTCAGAGGTTGTTTAAAACGAGTTTGGGCCCAGGGTTTAGGAGTAGCTGTAGAGATTGGGTGGGATAGCCACTCCTATGCTCCATCTCAGGTTTTACCTAATTTAGAGCACGTGGGTGTTACAAACTAGTTAAAAAGAAGCACCAGTTAGCTAGGAAAGGGCCTGAGTCTCTCTCAGTGTGAGAGAGAAAGACAGAGAAGGTCTCTCTGTGTGTGGGTGTAGCAGTGCTAAAGTGTGTTTAGGTTGCAGACTACTGGGACTCTGTGAATTGTGAGTTACAGACTAAAAGGTTCGTGTTGTGGGATAAAGATACGCCTAGAAAGGAAACTAGGTATCTCCCTGCTGTACATGGGATGTCATTATTGTGCCAAGCCAGGCTGGAGTTATGTTTTCTTGATTTTTGCCTTTTGTTGGATTCATTTTGTAAATAAACACATTTTCTTAAGAAAAGAAATCGACTGGATACCCGTTTATTGGGAAAGAATTACAGCAGCAAGTGAGTGAATCCCTACAATATTTAGTAATCTGATACTTTCCTTTCATTGCACAGGCCCTGCAGCATTCAACTCCAACTAGACAAAGTCAGTTTGTGATACAGAGAATGTGAGAGGGGAGGGGGCATGGCATAATACTCAACAGGAAGGAGGAATATTTTACAGAGGGATAACAAGTGCTGCAGAGTGAAAAAGTGAGTGAGGATTTCATTCATCGTTTTTCCACTTTACAATACTTTAATGGGGCAATCTTTATAAATAGGGTGTACTTACACTTTAACATATTTAACCTCAACTCAGAGCACTTTCTCCAGTGCAGACCATTCTGTTAATATTTTCTTGTACAAAGGAAACATAATAGTGAAAGCAACAGAATTCTCACATCCTCTTCTTGTCTATACTGGGTCAGGGTCTTGTGGGAATTCATTTACCCAGAAGAATATGGACAAAATTTACACAAACTGAGAAGCAGTCTTTCCAAGTTTATCGTGCAAGATCTTATGATGTTCCTGCGAGATTACCATGCGAGTTTTTCAATTTTTCGATCTTGAGTTTTTCGATCTCGATTTTTCATTAAAAAGGTAGGCATACTAATGGCTATCTTTCCATCAAAAAAATTTGAAAAATTCAGATTGAAAAACTTCCACAGTAATCTTATGGGAACACCACGAGATCTCAAGCGATAAAGTTTCATAAATTTTGCCCATATATATCATGAAGTTTTAATATTGGCTTGAATTTAACAAAAGATTCAAGTTCAAACATTAAAGCAAATTGTTTGTTTTTTAAAGTAGGCATTAACATTAGTGAATTGTTATAGCAATTATCAGAGAACCTCCTCACAGTATAACATAACATTAAGGTTCAAAGGAAGCACATGTCATACTTTTGTGCCTAAATCTTTTGCCCAATAAAGGGAAGCTGCCATTACTTACTTAGATGGTGTTTAAGTTGGATTTAAATAAACTAGGGTAGCTCAAGTAATTTGCAATGATGGTTTTAATTCCCTACAATGAGGGCCAGTGGAATAGTGAACAGGCAAGTAAACAAGGTATAGGACTTCGACAATATTTTACTCCCAACAGAAAAACCCATTTACCAAAAAAGAAACAGAGAAGCAAAGAGCCAATCTTTGTGTTACTATGAAAACTGGTTTAGATGCTTTCCTTCAGTGTAAGAACATTATAAGTTATGGGTACTAGAAAACTGAAGGTGGGATCTTGATCCAGGGGATTATTCTGATTGCCATATTTGGAGTCGGGAAGGAATTTTTTCCCTAATATGAGGATAATTGGCTCTTGCCTCATGGGTTTTTTGCCTTCCTCTGGATCAACATTGCAGGAAAATAGGCTGAACTGGATGGACTTATGTCTTTTTTCAGCCTTATAAACTACAGTATGTGTGAGAGTTATGGCTGTTATTACTGTTGGTAAAAAATGTAGTTAGGTATTACTGAGTATGAAAAGGAGTGGAAAGTCAAAAACATTTTAGATAATTTTACTTTTCTAGGCACATTTTACTGTGACAAAACACCTTTGATCACCTTTTAGTAAAACTTATTGAGAAAAATCAACATTTTGTTTTGTTGAACCACTGAAATCAATAGGTTGCCATTTGTGGGCATTATTTTGGTTTGACTTTGCCATAAGAGTGTATTTAACCCTTGTGCATTTCTCTATTTACTAACTGGAGGCCCAGTTCATGTTTGTCTTGATGCACTGCTGTGTACAGAGTTTAATTTACCATATTTGATTGCAATTTGTTATAATTATACTTAACTGCTACATTTTTGGTACTTACTGTGGACTTGACTCTATAAGCGCATCAATGCCTTTGTCACTTGCTGCGGTCCAGCTTATATCAACAGAAGTAAGTCGTTTGCAGTATGAGCTGGCATGGAGTAGTATAGAATCTCCTTCAAATTGTGGGCCACTGACATTTGTTACATTCAATTCCTATACACAAGAGAACATTTTGATTCTACTGTGTGAATTTTAAAGTACCATTGGGGATGTAACATTTTATTGGGGTGCTAATGAATGTAGTTATTGCATAAAAATATTATCAAATAATTGAGTACACACAAGTTGTTTATAAAGCACTAAATTGTTTGGCACTGAAAGTGCAAATAATTCTAATGTTAAATTATAAAACTTTAGCAGGGTCCCGCTTAGTTGGTCATCCGTTTTTAAATCTTTGAATCACATAAGCGCATCACATGACCTGTGTTGAAAAAAAATTCTTGAATGATAATAAAACACCTTCTTCACATCATCCTTTGATCATTTATAACCCACATTCTTCAGTAAAATCAGAACTCAATATAACTGCTTAGAGCACATAAACCACAGTGCCCACTATGCAAAGCAAATTATTCATAATTCTGAGGATTCTAAGGGGTAATCCAGGAAAGAGCGAAGTTACCTTGTGATCCTTCTCATCAGTTCGCCGATACGGGTACGCACTCCCTGGTCTCCTGCAAGCGGAGATCAGCGAATGCTTTAAAGGTACTTTGGCTCACCTCACGACCACTCGAGTCGCCTCGCCAAGCCGCTTGCAGGAGACCAGGGAGCGCGTACCCGTCTTGGAAAACTGATGAGAAGTATTGCAAGGTAACTTCGCTCTTTCCTGACTTACCCCCTAAAGCAGCACCCAAATAAATTCTCTCAGCTCTTAAAAATCTAACCTGACTTATTTATATATCGTAAAGTATAGATAAAATGTATTACAATGAAAGCAAGTTCATGCATTTAAATAATAAACTATCAGTTAAATAATCTCAAGAGTTACTGATGGTAATGTAATAGCAGTGTAAAATGTGGTTCATAAACTGAGAGTGGCATGCTAAACTGTTATGTAAAGAAAAGTTCTAACATTACAAGTGACTGGGGAGTGACGTTCTTGGTTTCTTAGTACTATCCTACATAATCTCACAGTCTTGCATGCCAGGTACGGTTCCAGGATGTGGTTTTCTTTTGTAAACAAACACATGAAGCCTTCAGTGGCTGTGGCCTGGGTGCGGCTACAATTATTTTGCTGCACTTAAGACTTTTCCCTACAGTACATTTGTGCAAAGTGATTACACCTGTTTCGCATTTATCTAAAGCACTGCACAGAGGTAGAAATAGCAAGTGTGCATGGCAAATATGATTTATCTCTATTATTTATGCTACTGCATTATAGGCGTTCTGCTAAATGACAGACTTACTGGTTCGCCAGATTTGATGATTTTGACCTTTTTTCATAACATCACTTTTATAATTTTCCCAAGCTGATCTCCAGTAACCCTTTCCCTCTCACATTGTTTTGAATTTCCAAATGATTTAAAGGCACCACTTTCAAAAATAAAAATGTGAAAACTTTACGAAAATGTAAATTAAATTCTGTCCAAAGTTGAGCACTGATCAATAATCACCATTTTAAAAAAAAGGGCAGAGTGGTGAATTAAGAGGTTGATGGCAGGACTCCAGTATTGCGTAAGGCGACCATTCATTCAAAAGTGACAATAAAGACAGTGACCAATTGACAACATGACCTAGGGACAATGTAACATAGAAATAGATGTAATATGAACTTATATGCAATTAGTGGGATACGATGAAGATGACATTACTGTCCTTCTCTGGTCGAATTTGCATCACTTTGCATCCTGCTACTATTCGACTGACTAGGCCGCACTACAAATTAGCCAGTGCCCACTGCTGTTCGCTTAGCCTATTCACCACTTCGTCAATAAGGAAAAGCAAATTTGCAACTACCCCAGAGAAGCATCACAAATTGATGCAAAGTTTGCACTTTAAGCCAATAAGCTCCTTTGGCTTTTTGGGGGGAATTGAGGACACAAGATTAAAGTCTCTGTTTTAAATAAGTCAATAAATCTGTTTTTTCTCCATGACTTTGTGTTTATATTTTTAAATATATTATTGGAGGAAGCTAACAACAAAATGAAATAGTCATGTAGGAAAAGGTACTCAACACTGAATGCCATTTTTGTAAATCTGAACAAATTTACTCTATTTTCTTGTAGGTTGTAGGGACACCAAATAAATCTACCTGAAAACTTAGTAAGTTGTGCCTGTATGTGCAAAGCATCCTGTGTACAAAGTATTTTATGGCTGAATAAAAGTCCAATCTATGAAGTGATTTGCCCCCCTGTTTTATTTTCACTGGTTTTATTTCACTGGCATTATTCTAATATCATTCACAGGATACCTTTTACACCATTTGCTCCATCTTACTTATAACACCCAGGCACGTGTGAGCATCACATACAGGCAACAGTCATAGCACATTATCATAGTGCACGAACTGTATATGTGTACACTTCACGTGCACAACTGCACAATTGCACAACTTAAATCAATGGTATCACACTAGGGGAGATCTTCTCTCCTCTTTTTCTATATTTTATATATCCATACAGCGCTACCATACGTATTCTGGCTGACCGGAATTCATAGATTGGACTTTTTTTCTGTTTGAGAGGAGATTGGGGCAGATCACCTCATCTGGTTAAGCGCAGGAAAACGCAACATAATTGGACTTCCATTCTTAATAAACCATCTGGGTAAAAAGTCTCAATCATCATACTGAGAGACACCATTAAGTTTTAATTCTATATTCTAATTTGTGTATCACATTAACACTGCGTCATCATCAGTTTATTAATTTTCTAACAGGGCGCTGTACCTTATACTTTGCAATTTTTTATGGCTGAATGTTGTTCAGCATTCTATACTGCCTACTGTTGGAGACAGCCAAGTGTAATTAACTATTGCTTCTTTAAAACATGTAAACGTTAAAATTTTTGGTGCATCCTTGATAAAGAACAGGATGCCTGAAACATGTAGTGTTTTTAAAGGGTTGCAGCACAGCTGTGATCGCTGGTTTTCTTCATTTTTATGAATGGGGAATAAAAATTTCTTGTGCATTAAACAATCACTACTTGGTTTCACACTGTAGGTAGAGACAAAATGTAAACAGTTGCATTTTTAAAGGGGGCACACACCACATTGCAAAGAGCAAAGAGCTCTATAAGTCCATGACAGCCATAATGTGTCAAACTGGATGCAAATTTGCAACATTGCTGAGCTTGATAAATAAGCAGATAGAGAAGATGAGAATAGATGAAAATTCAGTTATTTATGTGACCAAACTTTAATAAATAATCTCCATAGTCTTAGGGAGCCCAGCAACAAGAGGAGGTCTGCAGTAGTGAAGGGATTTATCTCTAAAAGATTTCTGACATTGCTATTAAGGTGCTTAGAACCAATGGAAGGAATTGTGCTGTTACATTCACTTTGTTATATTTTAGGCTACATAAATCTATCATTACATTCAGATGTAAGGCTTATACACTATTTTAGTGATATCAGGTGATCTTAAATAATCTTCGTTTCTGGAATAGAATTTTATTGTGACCCCCAATTAGTTGTATAAAGTATAATGCAACTGTAGAATGTGGGGAAGGCTGCTGTTATGTGCTTAAAAAAAGAGAAAACTAATGTTTTATGGAGAATTAGAACATGTCCAGTTGAAAATTAAATAACTTTACCATAAGTGAATCCTTGCAGTTCTGGAAAAGAAGTTCCAGGCCATCTTCTGTAATGCACTGGGCTTCATCATAGCACCGATGTATTTTTAATGACTCAGGGTGATGTTTCCCTATGCTGATTAAATAGTCATCATTCAAGGAATGGCAGTTTGTAATCTCGATTATCTTCCCTACAAATAAAAGAAAACAAGTGCCCAGTAAAAATAGCTGAATGATAAATAACATTAGCAAAGATCATATTCAAAACTATAAAGAAAAAGAAAATCCATTGTTCAACATAAACACTGATTACCTTTTTTAGTTTGTTTGCTTGTGTTTTTCTGCTGAGCACACATAGTAGAAATAAATAAAATAGGTAGAAAAATACTGATAACATCTAAGGGGGTTATTCACTAAAGTCCGAATTGTTGTGTATAAGTGCGAATTTGCCAGATAAAGACAGTCGCAATAGGCTGCCACTGTTGCAGTCGCGTCTTTTATAATGAGAATGCTGTCACAGTTGCCACTTTATTATGGAAAAATTGTCGCAATCTTAACTTTAAAAAATTGTTGCGACTTTACAATGGGGAAATTGTAGCAAATTTACTATGGGAATCCGCTTGAATCAGCGAATTCGACAGTCGAATTTGTACCTTAGTGAATAACCACCTAAACATTTAAAGAAAGTGGTTTTACGTTTGTAGAATATAGCATCTTTACCCAGGATATAAGCCGGCTGGGTCAGTTATCATGCAGTTCTGCAAGGTGCACAATCAGAAACCAGACAATCAGACTGTTCATCCTCTCGTCTGTGAATTTGTCTTGCAAGTTGGTTGAGAATACAGCACAGCATTCATACCAAAGTTTTATTTTTCTCTTCACAGTTGGATTTTACATTCATTTCTTAAAATTAGATCAAAAACTGACAACCAGATCACAACAGACACGTTCAGATGTATACGGGGCCTATTCAATAAAGTGTGAATTTGACAGCCTTAGCGAATTTGTTTAAAATTTGCTCCTCTGTATTCATTAAAAAGCAAATTCCTTATGCAAAGAAGCTAACAGTGTCAAACATTAATCTGTGCATACCCTGTTTCCCTGAAAATATGACATCCCAGGAAAATAAGACCTAGTGCAATTTTTTCCAAGCTTAGAGATATAAGACCTCCCCTGAAAATAAGACCTAGCTGCAGTAAACTACTGTAAATAAATCATACGGTACCGAGTTTCCCAGAAAATATGACTTCTCCCGAAAATAAGACCTGGTGAGTCTTTAGGAGCAAATATTAATGTAAGACCCTATCTTATTTTGGGGAAACGCAGTAGTCAGGCATAGTCAGTTGAACACTAGCGGGAATGTAGTGATTTGAATTATCCCAAGTGGAATGAAGTGAAGTCATCTTCCCATGATTCCCCTGAATCTGTTTAACTTCTTAGTTTAATGTGAAAATACTGTTAATTAACAGGATCAATTATAAGGAGGGACATTTTCATCACTTTGCCACATTTGAGCACCACAATTGTCACTATTAAAGTCACCTACATTACAATAAGTGTTATTCACAACCATGTTGTCTCTTGTTCAATATTTACTTTTGAGTGTATTATCACTTTACACGAAACCAGAACCCTGCCATCAGCCCCCAACTTTGCTGTGGTGAAACTGAAGCACTACACCTTGGCGATTTTACACTTTGCTTGACTTTGATGCTTGGCAAATACACACATGTGAAAACTTGATTAAGTACATGACTGTTGTAAGGTATTGAACTGGCTGCGAATATACCACATTGCACAAAATAACATCGCTTGCTGAGTGCGCGGAAATGAGGAAGTGTGGAATAGACATGAATTTGGAATTTTGCGCAACTGTTCACACTTTGATGAGTAATCCCCCCTCCCCCAAGTAATGTACAACAGAAGGAAACAGCCAACCGAACATTATTAAACTATCTGTAAAATAAGCCTCATTACAATTAATATGGGTTTACTTCCTCCAGGAGACACTAGAGCTTATATGTAATGGGAAAACTAGTTGGATCCTGTTATTGGATATTTTTGACATCTTTTAATTATTCAAATGTAAATCTTTTTATACCTAAAGGATATTGTTGAAATGGCTCTAGAATAGGTACACTGGAGCCCAGCACCTTATGCAAAGCTAAAACTAAAAGCTCCATAGCTGAGGGGGAATGAGGGGGAAGTGTTTGTATGTTGAACACTGTTTGTAGCTGAAAAAAACTGGTGGGGTATGTTTATACACTTCTCTACTACTCACCTGTGTAGCACTCTGCTCAGAATAAGCAGAAGAGGAGAAATGATTGCACATTTAACATCTATTATTATGGAGCACTAGTACATTTCTGTAACTGAATTTAATTACCATGAGTGCCTTTTATTCCTGATGTAAGAACAGGAAATATTCACCCTATGTAAGCCTTTTTATTTTGCAGTGTGAATATGAGTGCACATCCATTACATTTAGAGCTGCCTGGTGGGTTTTTCTAGTACTGAACAATACAGTAAAGTCATTTCAGACAGGTATGATAATTTATTATTCAGAATTTAAAAAAAAAACATTATAAACTCTGTCAGTGTGTCTTGTTTCAAAACAAAACAAAACAACAGATGTTTATTTTTGGTGAACCTGTAATCTCCTTTACATTAAACAAAACTAAAGGATTTTGTTTTTATCTCATAACTTGCCCAGTTTGCATAAAATTCTCGTGACTGTGCCTGTATTATGTTGGCCAGAAAGCAGTAGTCATATCCTTTCTATGGGAGACAAACACTTTGTACGAGGAACAGACAATCAGCCATAGTGACGCAGGACTTTCATTCTTCTGGTTGTACTGCTTGTTTGTTCAAGGTGTAAATGTTTGTTCTGGAATCCAACATGAAAATGACACAGGGCTCACACAAAAGCTAACAGTTCTATAATTATGCAACGTTCAGTAAGGCACTCTGAATCTACAGGCCATTTATGCACGCATATGCTTTATAGAATTTAGGAGTTTCATGGCTGCCACTGGTTTTGCTTATAGAGATATATTAATGGAAAAATTCACCTGTAATATATTCGCAATTAGATTATATTTCTATAAATTGCCAGTAAGATTTACAGTATGCTTCCCTGTACAGAGAGGTTTACTAATCTGCTTCTTGGTGTATATTCGTGGGAGCTACTATACTTCTTGGCTCCTGGGATAAAAATGGTTTCTTTAAACTATGAAAGCTAGCACAGCCTATAAGCTGCATACATCCTTTACCAAGTTAAATGCTATAGGAACGGAGACAATTCACTTAAGGCAAGGGAATAATGTGTGCAGCTCCACTGGCTGCATCCACTTTACAAGTCCACTACAGGAAGTCTTTAAATGGCAGATAATGCCAGATTAATTTATTGTCATAGGTAGAAAATTAGAGTAACCCATATATTCTAACCACGCTGCAATGTTTAATGCAAACTGATGCTCGGAATATATGGTTTACTTGTCCCTTTTTGTGACTAGGTTAATTTATGAAGGTTACTTTAGAGATGAGGTAAAAGCATAATAAACTAGTTAGACATTCTAGCAAGCAAAAAAACTTTGTCCTTATAAAAGGCATTACATAGTGCTATTTATCTAAACTTTTTGTTGATGAGTTATTTTCCAGGCCAGTGCAATAAAAAATCTACTAAAAATAGAATCCATCCTGAGAAAAAAAACATGTGCGTTCAGTTAGGTACTGTTTGTAAAGATTAGAAAGTTGTAAGTGGTACTTCAAATATTTTTTTGGACACATGCTCAAAACATAGACTTTTGTTTCTCTTAAACTAAAAAAGGTTGTACAGTTCTGAGTGATTATGAGAAAGTCTTTCCTGGAAATTTTTTGTATTAAAAAACAATATTTACTCTGTTCTTTATCTTGGATAACTTTGTACTTGGGAAGTACGAATAACACTGTAACCCCTACGGAGGGACATTTTCTTTTGCAATATTAGTTCAACTTTTTTTGGTATTGTAAACTATATTTTATATGTTTCTGATTCACATTTTATGTAGAAAACACAAGGCTATGTGTAGGATACACACTATATTAAATATTCCCTAACCCAATCAGAGTTACTACATATATCTTTAGGTTTAGGTTCTAGATCAGGGATAGCGAACCTATGGCATGCATGCCAAAGAGGGCATGCAGAGCCCTCTCTGTTGGCACACAAGCCATCGCCTAATCTGCCTTCAGTATAGGCCGTGGACCCAATCCGACAATTTTCAGGCCAGATCCGTGACCTGCACTGAAGGAGCGCTCGCTCACAGGGGAGTTCTCTTCCCCTGACGCATGTGAGCTCCTCCCCCAGCGCAGGCATGAGTAATGTCATCATGCCTGCGCCGGGGGAGGAGCCCACATGCGTCAGGGGAAGAGAACTCCCCTGTGAGCAAGCGCTCCTTCGGGGGATGGAGCTGGTATTGACGTCACATTTTTGGCACATGACCTCATAATCTCCTGTGGCCTACATTACCCAAAACTCTCTGTGGTCACCCACTGGAAAGTTCCCTCCAAAAGGGCCTTCATCTGGAAAAATAGCATGCTATCTTCTTCCATATGCTTTTTCATTCCTTCACTATCTGTATTTACCAAGAGTACAGTGATAATGGAAAGAAGATAGGACCGTGCTTGCTTAAAGCATTGTATTGTTTAACGATAGTATTCATAGTAAACTTAAGTTTTAATATACTGAAATTAGTCCTGCTAATAGCTGACCCTATCTCCCAGATGACTGTCTAAGTAAAAAGCTTTGGGAAAATGTATTAAAATAGTTTAATAATTCAGCAAGTAAAAAAACATTAAAGTGCATCTGTCACCTCAAAACTAATGCTAATTTAGGTTGTACTAATGAAATAAACGTTTTTGTAAATATACATGTATTTTTTTAAAAATGTTCCTTTGTACAGCGTTTCTCTCTGTCACCTCCCCTGTCAGCCTGACTTTTCTTTCCTGTGTTGGGAGGGCATGGCTAAATGATGATTGACATTATAGCTCTTCCAATCAGATCCCTGCTAGATCGTGATTTAAGGGATGTGATTGGAGTAGCTATAATGGCAATCATCATTTAACCCCACCCACGAGCCTCGGGAAAGAAAAGGCAGGCTGACAGGGAAGAAAAACTCTGTATAAAAGTATATTTTTTAAAATACATCTATATTTACAAAAACATTTATTTCATTAGTACAACCTAAATTAGTATTAGAGTTTTGAGGTGACAGGTACTCTTTAATATAGACCAGTTCTACAATGTATACAACCTAATCCAATACACTAAGTTATTTCTCGTGTTAAAGTAAATGTATTAGTGAATATACGGCTGTATAACATACTTACATAAACTGTCATCATTTGCAATGTGTCTAAACCTCTGACATACTTGAGCAGCCTTTGAAAGGTCCTTTTGTGACAGCTTTGAAAATATGAATATCCATAATTCATCTGGAAGCAGAAGCCACATAGAACAGCAGTCTCCTTTTAATTTCTGTCAGTAAAATAAATTGACAGATTTAGAATTGTAAACATGATTTATACACATTGGAATCTAAAATGAATATCATAAATTATTAGGGTAACTATATTCAAATAAGATCCAATATATTAAGTCCCCTGATCATATGGCAAATATACACAAATATATGATCATTAGATTGTATGTAAATATATATACAGTATATATATATATATATATATATATAT
>WMED01021909.1:0-10657 GCA_019650415.1 Pipa parva | reverse complement strand
TTTATTGATTCTTTATCACCAGCTTACCTAAGTTAAATAAACTGTGCAACAGGACGATGTCATTAGGCTCCAAATCAAGGTTTAGGTTTGGTACACCCAGAAGAAAATGTATTGGTCATCTCTAATGCAAAACACAGTTCAAGTGGTTGTTGGACAAATATAATTAGTTTATAATGCTGTTTTTTATTTATAAAGTTAGTTTGTATACTTGGATGCCTTGTGCTTAATCTTCCATCTAAACACAGTAATCAATCCCATTTGCTGTTATGCAACTTGTATTGGCTACTTTTGATGATTGAGAAAGACTTGAAGCACAATCCAAAACTGTATTACTCATTTAAAGAGGTCAGTGATATAATCCAGCTTTTAAAAAGTGTATTTCTATAGTAAGTCTATACTCAGGCAGAGCTAAGCCGATCAGTATGGTGTGTCTTGAATTCATTCATCATGATTCTACTAGAACTATGCTATCAATCAAAAACTGATCAAGAAATATCTTTATACCCACATTGTCATGCTAGGTATTCCTTGAGGAAACCCCTCACTAAGTGGGATAGGAGAGAAAGCGGCATTAGCATGGGAGACAAAGAAGGAGCGATCATAAAGGTAAGAGGTCAGCCAAGAGGCAGCTTGATTACAGGCAGCAATTGCATGGAGAATCTGATTGAGTAGGGAGTGATCAACACTATCAAATGCAGAGGATAGGTCCAGGTGGATAAGAATAGAAAATGTCCCTTGTCTTTGGCAATCTGGAGATTGTTTGCAAGTTTGCACAGAACAGTCTCTGTAGAGTGCCCTGGCCAAAAAACAGATTTCAAAGGGTCCAAGAGGTGATGGGTATGCAAATAGTTAATAAGATGAGTGCAGACTAGACCTTCCATAAATTTAGAAGCTAAAGGCAAGACAAAGATAGGATGGTAGTTAGAGAGGCATTGAGGGTTCAGAGTAGATTTTCTGAGGATGGGTTTGACACAGGCATAAACAGGGAAGAGTTGAACAGGTGCATTAGGGCTGGTACAAGGATGGAAGAGCAGCACTTTAGTAGAAAAGAAGGCATGGGGTCAAGCAAGCAGGCTGTGATAGGAGAGGAAGAGAGAAGCTGAGAAACTTCAGACTGGGTAGCAGGAAGAAAGGAATTCAGAAACTCAGCAGATTTAGGTAGAAGTAACTCAGTTACATTGGAGAGAAGAAAGAAAATATAATAGACAATGTTAACTAGTAGAACACATTGAAAACATGATAGTAATCACTAAAAAAGTTGTGCATCCATACTGTATAAGTGTCAGACTTCAATTTTTCTAATTTTCTGCATCAAAGTTTTGCACAAGCTCATGGCATTCCATCTCAGGCCCTCCCAACTCCATTAGTCATGAGAATGATGAATGGATCTCTGTTGAATTTGGGTCCAGTAATACATGAAACTCAACCCTAAATCTTATCTTTTCCTCCAAGTATCATTCATATAGAAAGTTCTTTTTAATCTGTTCCCCTCAACTCCCTGTCATTATTGGAATGCTCTGGTTATCTGCTACCAATCTACAAATCAACTGGAAGTTACAGACAATTATTTTTCCCAAAGAAAGCCCTTCAACTGAACATCCAGAAACAGTAACGGAAAAGACGTCTCTAAGGGAAACTTCATTGCAGGCTACTGTTCTTCCAGGATGATATCAGGACTTTATGGATTTGTGTGAAAAGAAAGGGGATGATCAGTTACCACCACACCATATTACTGTCCTGTGGATTTACTTCCAGCAGCCCCAGTTCAGTTTTTTATACAGTTGTGGACATTATTAGTACCTACTAGTCTTGCCTTTTTATTTGACCAATGTGCCTACCACTTTCCAAAACTTTAATAGCAACATTTTATTGTAATTTCTGAATCAGTTGGTCATTGTATAATTAGATGGTATCCTCATGTTTTCAAACAGTCTGGAGAAATCACAAGTATGTCAAGTCCTAAGTAAATTATGACAAAAAAACTTGTTCATCAAACCCAAAAATGTGTCTTCAATCAGACTATTATCCAATTCCTGTGTTTTATCATTTCATATCAAGGACTGGAGATGGATCTAGCCAAGGTCCAAGCCATTTTGAATTGGCCAACTCCTGAAAACGTAAAAGAGGTTCAATATTTTATGGGCTTTTCCAATTTCTATTTAAGATTTATTAAGAATTTCTCCAAAGACATTTCCCCTATCACAGCACTAACTCATTAGGGAAAGTCATCCTCTTAGAATGGGAATGCTGAAGCTGAACATGCTTTTCAGTACTTAAAGACTTGTTTCAACTCTGCCCCTATTGTAATGCATAATTAATTATAATGTAGGAAATAACTTTTCACCAAACAAGCATTTTCAGAGTGGCAACAATATCTTGAAGGTACCTTTCATCCAATCATTGTTTGGATTGAACATTGTAGTTTGGAGTACTTGAAAATGGCAAGGTGCCTTTCAGCCTATCAAGCCAGTGGAACTGCATTCTCACAGTTCAACTTTAGGATCACTTATCAACCTGCTGATCTTAACCAGCAATTTATTGATGCCTATCCCACAGATCCTGAACTCCAGGATCAGACCTTCAAAGACAGACTCATCATGGTCAATAACCTGTACCAATTCCAGGAATGCTAGTAAGTGCCATTGGCTTGTTGCCTACAGACCCTTCAGTTGATGCACAATACACTACTTGTAGGCCACCCTGGTATTCATAAGACAATAGACTTGGTAGGTCGCTATTTTTGGTGGCTCAGAAGCAAAAGAGATAATAGGACTATTACTAACTCTTCCAGTCCCTTCTTGACCTTGGGTATCCATATGTATGAACTTTATCATAGAGCTACCCATTTCCCAAGACATGAATACCATCTTTTGTTGTAGTGGACTGCCTTACCAAGATGGCACATTTTATACCATTTTAAAAACTCCGTTCAGCAGAGTAACCAGCCCAACTTTTGGCAACACTCAATATTTCAGACAGGGAGCAAGGTATGTTTATCTACTAAAATTTGTCTTTGCATTTACCATCTAAGAAACATGGGTCAAAATTTATTGGGCTTTTTAATGAGTACTGCTCAGATTATCCCAGTAACTTTCTGTCTTCATTTATGTGCTCATATAAAGATTCATCCAGTATTTCACTGTTCTCTTCTTAAACCATACTCTGAAAACTGATTCCCAGGAGGATGTAAACGTCCATCAGTATTCCCAAGAGGAGTTCATAGTAGAAAAAAATTCTTGGTTCCAGACTAAGACGAGGTAAACTACAATATTTCATTCAATGGGCAGCTAACCTTGATTGGCTGTTGTTGGTTCCTAAACGAAAACACTCACCCCTGTTGAAGAATTCTTCTTGGAGGAGTGTCTAAAGTTGAATGAATTTATACTCACAGTTCTTGTTTTAATTCGTATTTATTTTAATGCAATGCATTATATGTAAATTTCCAGGATTTCAGGATAAGTTGGTTTGCCTGCTTGCAAGCAATACAAGCAGTAGATTTGCTCTCGAGCATATGTAGGCTGCTGGCCTAAGAGAACAGCCAGGGAATTCAGGAGGAAACAGAAGGAAAACCTTACAAATAAAATTATGACAGTATATTAGAGAAATGTTTATTTTGGGATAAACACTGAAATAACAAAAATAGCTTTTGATTTAATGCCACATTTAATAATATACACATACAACTGCTTGTGCAGAGCTTAGTATGTTCAAATAAACAATTATAGTGACTATTTACTTAAAAATAACGTGAAGAAAATTGATATTTTACCTTTTTATGATTTATAGAGTTATAAAAAATATAGTATTTATCATATTGTTATAGGCCACAAGACACATACAGCTAGAGATGGGTCGAACATTTCATTTTGCATTTTATTAAGGAGTTTGTGTTTCAACAAAATCCTCCTTGAAATTGTATTGTTTTGCAATCTAACAAAGCAATGGTTTGACAAGAAAATACTCAGCTTCTTGATTTATTGTGAATTGTGTGAGACTGGCCCACCAGGACACAGGGAAAATTCCCAGTGGAGACAGGTCTTTGTGAACTGTCATTGAGTTTTCAATTGCACTTCCTGAGGGTAGTGTAAGGAAGGTACTAAAGATTTATAAACAAAATAATCGGTAGGATTCAATGAAGTCATTAGGGACAGAAGAGGGGAAGACAGAGATAAGGAATTCATCTTTTGCTTAGTGACCCCCTAAACTCTTGTTTCCTGGTGAGTCCCAGCACTTAATAAGTCTGACACTGATTGCATACAGCAAAAAAAAAAAAGAAGGATCACACAGCCACAAAAAGAAAGAGACATAAGTGCTCAGTCCAACTGGATGGAAGGATAGGAATCCAGGCCGAAGTGTCTAAATGGTACAGGGGACAATTAAATAGAAACAAGTCACTTTTTGTTTAACTAGGATACTGGGAACTTGCTATTGTAACTAGTCTATGGTCACCTTGGCATTGTATCTGCACAATGCTATTTTTCTTTAGGACACTCTACACTTTTTATTGAGAAGTTGAACCCTGTAAAACAATTTTTTTCAGAATGGCAAAAATTGATGTGAATTTTAAACAATGTCCTAATTATTGCATTCAACTCTACAAATTACAAATTTCTAACAATTCTACTGATGATGCTATCAACTGAAGGGTGAGGAAACATAGGTAAACATGCTGGTACTTGTTGAATATGTCACTCACTAAACCAGACTGTTGGTTAGGCTTCCTTAAACTGGTGCATCTACAGGGGCATGTGGAGATTTATTGGCAATGGGTTGTGTATTCCAGAGACTTATCAAAGTGTGAACATACATGTTAAACTGAATTCACCACATTTTGTGACAATTTACCCATAATGTAGCATAGACCATTCAGCCTATTCTCTAATTGGAGTATTAATGCTGCGATGTGGCAAATAGTCATGTAGTGATTTCTGGGCATACTTAGGCAAATAGGAGCAGAGGTGTATTGTAGTACATTTTTCCTAAATAGGCATTTTGTTGTTAGACAACATACTAGCAATATGCATGTATTGCTATAATAAAGGACACACTTTTGTCTTAATTTGGTTATCTAGTACTGTTGATGAATTGTCACTAGCTGTTTATTGTCAATAGTAAACAAATCCTAATTTATGTTGGCATTTTGTTGCCATATTATATAAGAAATTTAAGGGAAATGTCTCCAGGATATTGCTGGAATCCCACCATAAGCCCACTAATTCACTGCTTTCGTTTGGCAAGTCAAATATGTAAATTCATGTGCAAATTTACATTTTGGTAGGGATTGAATATATAAAGTGTTGTTGGCTTGTTGCATTCTTGATTAATTTGCAAAGAAGTCTGTAAATATCCAGTCCATGAAGGCTGTCAAATTGAATAGGAATTTGCCACATCTCAGACAATAACAATCTTTGGTGAAAAAGCAATGTTGGAGAAGTACAAACAAACACACAATTAAGATCATCTGGTAAGCAGTTAGCACATACTTTATAAAGGCAACTGCACGATTTGATTATCACAGAGTTTGGACTTTTTCTTTTTTTCTCACTCACGCACAGAGTGTTTTCTACAACAAGGACGTTGGGTCTTTCTAATTATCTAAAATATTTGTGATACGGCACTATTAGGTGTCTTTTTCTGCGCTTTTCTCTTTTAGGTTTGTTTAGTGTTGGAGAAGTGGCAAACTGTTGGGAATATATCTACCCAACTATTCTCACTTTGATGAATAATCCCTTAAGATAAGCATGAAAGAATTCTTGCAGCTGAGCATGACTATGTGTTATAACATGGAAAGAATAGGAAGTGCCACAATTTACAGGTTGTGAAGGATGTGATTTAAAGGCATGTTTATTTGGAGATAGAAAAAGGAATTGAGCTGTTGTAATTTTAAATATAGTATTAATTTGGAGAAGATGAGGAACGCTGAAGGATTTTCTGAAAGTGTTGCTGTACAAAGTATTTGGTTATATTTGTAGCAGTTTTAGAAAATTAGGCCACAATTCCAGAAAGGCAAAGACTTTTATTTTAGTTAAAATAGGTTGCTACAAGGCAAAGTATCACCAGGTTCAAGCAACGCTAAGGTCTAGTAACCCACAGCAATAAATTTAGGTGTTTAACCCCTTCACTACGGAGCCCCATCCGATTCTAGTGCCACGGCGGCTGCACCATAATCCATACGGAGCCAGAGAAGTCATGGTTCCGTACCATGGTGCAGCGCCGTGACGTGGGCGGGGGTTCCGTACCATGGCGCAGCGCCATGAAACGGATGCGAATGGTATTTCTGTGTCATGGTGCAGCACCATTACACGTAGCGAAGGGGTTAATGCTTCTACATACAGGAGACCCTTCACCTGGTTTCTAGTAGGTGAGTTTTACTTGATTTAGGAAATCTTTATCCTTGCACATTAATTCCCCTTATTGCAGGGGTCAGCAACCTTTTTGGCTGAGAGAGCCATATATGTGCAGCTCTGTTCAGCCCTTTTGAATCCGAAGCCACTGATGTTATATGTGACGTCACAAAGGTGACTTCAGCGGCTCCGGATTGGCTAGCAACCCAGAAGCTGGTGATGTCAGTGGCTCAGGATTGGCTAGCAACCCAGAAGCGCTGAGAGAGCTTTGTCTGTACAGCGCTTTCCGGCGATTAGCAGGCAGACTGGAATGAGCGGTGCTTGCATGTAAGCAGTGCTCATTACAGTCAAAGAGCCAGATGTAGCCATCAAAACAACCACATCTAGCTCAAGAGCCATAGGTTGCAGACCTCTGCCTTATTGTGATGTTTACTTTACAATGGAATTAATACACTCCCCATAAATCAATGTGGCAGATTTGGCAAGGCTTTGGACATAAGATTGAAGAGTAGGCTGTGTCAGAGAGGAGGTTTTATTAAAGGGGTGCATTCTACCTTAATTTTGCAATGGAATACATATTAAAGTGATAGTATGCAGAGTATTTAAAATAATGAATCATTCATACACATGCTTTAAAATCTGATATTCTTTCATGTCAGCAAAGTTTACATGCCCAAATATAGTATTGGCTTTATTTATTTATTCCACTGTAAATACTACTAAAAGATGGCTGAATTTGATCAGTAATAAAACCTTTAAAAAAAAAAATGATGTTAGGTTGTGTGGTAAATCCCTACATAACTAATGATTCACTTTGTGCCTTAGGGATGTGGAAATTTATGCTAAATCAAGTCCCTGGAAACACAATGATTAGATTTTTGGAAGTGTATCAGAATGACTAAGTTAACAATTGGCCTCTGAGTAGCATTGTTTTAAGTTATTTAAAGAAAATAAAAACTTTTCTGAAGAATAATTCCAGTGGACTATAATTATATTACATATTTTATCTGTACAAAAATCTCTTACTTTGCAGTATTTAATTTACTTCTCTTCTGTATATGGAACAGAAAAGCTGTAACAAGCAAGGTTTGCCCTACTCTCTTAACTATCTAAAGCCCAAATATTTATGTTCATCCCCCGCTGTACCACAAAGCCAGAGCTATATTATGGAGACAGTGCTTAACATGTTGAGGGATTGTATAATAAAATGTCCGTTTTTGATAACGATGATGAATTTTCCATAACACAAAAGAAAATAGTTCTGTATTACAAATGGTTCACCCGCAGCTGAATCAATATAAACAATGCTATGTCCAATCAGGTGCAACTAAAAGAACCCTGCCAGAGTCATAGGGGCCAGACTCACTGGTGTAAAATGACATTCTTCAAAGAGGCATTACAAATGAATATTCCCGAACATGCAATCAATATGAAACATTTTGCATTGTAACTAAAGGCTTACTAATATACATTTTTAGCATGCTTTTCATAAACACTTCATGTATATGCCCTGCAAGGATTTTGCTGTATTGTCTCTCTACCAATAAGTACCAAATACCAAGTTTATGAAAGGTATACATTATTTGTGGCAGTATACATGGTCAAACATGAGGGAAAATCAGAAAGTAACACATAATGAGGTATAGTTATTGAAATGTGGATTGTGGCAAATAAAAGTGGGAAATGAGGGGTTTATGGCAGAGAAGCTTTTACTATTCTTGCAACATATCACTACAAACGCTTAGAAAATGTGGCAAGTAAGTCCATCAGGAGCTTTAAATTGTCTGCCAATGAAATGAAAGTAAAAAACAATTGTAATTTATGAGGCTATTCTCTGGACACATTACCAGAAGACAAAATGGTGCAATTTTTTATGATAGTTTAAGTCTATAAAACTGCTACTGTCGCGACTTTACTATGGGAGTATTGTTGCGGTCACGACTTTAAAATTGTTGCGGTCGTGGATTTGCTATGGGAATTCAACAGTCAAGCTCTCAGTCAATAACACCCATGGGCCCTTATTCACCAATGTGCGAAGTGAGCCGCGATGTGTTCGACTCACTTCGCACATTGTTTTATGCACATGCTGATGTCCTGTGCGCGGACATCAGCATGCGCATTAAAGGGATTCCCCACCCGGCGAGAGCACTCGAGTCTCCTCGCCGGGAGGGGAATCCCTTTAATGCGCATGCTGGTGTCTGCGCACAGGACATCAGCATGCGCATAACGCAATGTGCGAAGTGAGTCGAACACATCGTGGCTCACTTCGCACATTGGTGAATAAGGGCCATAGTCTTTGGGGAAATCCATTACTGTCATCGTGTTAGTGGTAAGATGACTGATTGCTTTCTAGATACAGTGTTTAAACTTGGGGGATATTTATAAAGTTTTTGACTGATTTTAGGACTGAAAACCACTTGATGTTAAAAAAATGCATCAAAAAGTAGCTTTTGACATGGCAACAAAAGCTTTTTTAAATTGGCAGTACTGACCTAATAAAATAAACAGTTTTTCCAGCATGAAGTGTTCAAAAAACCTTTTAGGGGGTTATTCAGTAAGGTGCGAATTCGACTGTCGAACTCGCAAACAGAGGATTCCCATAGTAAATACGCTACAATTCGTAAAGTTGCTACAATATTAACATAATAAAGTCGCTACTGTGACAGTAGCAGCTTATTGCGACTGTCCTTATCTGGCAAATTCGCACCTATACGCAACAATTCAGGACTTTAGTGAATAACCCATATCTCTCCATTTAATACTGGCAAACTCCAATTCAGTTTTTCAAATCTAATTTTTGTTTACTTTTTATTTTTAAAATAGGTGAAAAGTTTAAAAAAAAAAAATATGAGCAAAACCGATCGAAAAGATGACTGCCTTCTTTTTCTTTCAATATATCTCCCCCAGATCTGTATTTAATTACTACTGACAGTCTGTGACTTACAACATTTGTACAAATCTCCAAAACCTTTGTTCTCCGCAGATTCTTAAGTGATTTAATTGATTTGCATGAATCAACCATGCATGAGTCAATTATGAACCAGCAGGAAAATATGTTTGGCTGGGAAAATGAATGCTCCAAGTGGATCACTTATTGTATACTCAAGTAGTCATTTCTGATTATGATTCATTTGTATAGGGCTAATGATCCAGCTCTTTGTTTACTGCACTCCATTCTCATATGTTAGTCTTCCCCCCCCCATTTAGTTTATAAGCTCTACGGGTCAGGGATCTCCATCCTCTTGTTTCAATCACTGCCTGACACTTAGATCAATGTATTTATAATATTATATGGTTGTAATTTACTTCACTTGTACTATATTAAGCACTTCTCCCATGTCTGTATTATATTTGTATTATGACATTTTTCGGCATTGTGTAACCTAGCAGCGCTTTCTAAATAAAAACATACATAACCAAACCCAAACCATAAAATATTCACTTTAATTGGTCTTTAATGTTCTACAAATGCACACTCCTGGCCCCAATATATCCAGCTGGCCTGGATTATTGCAAAGTAAAAGTGCATAAGGTCTTTAATGGTTGGATGAATTCCACAGAGAGTTTGAGCATTACACACACACACATATATATTAGCATACAGGGATAAGGTAATATAGATATTAATCCTATACATAATAATGACACAACAAAAATATTATCACCTCAGAATCTTGCATTTGAAACAATCCTGTTTCATTTTGAACACATCCATAAGCAATACTGCACTCTCTTTTGTTTTTGTGCATGAAGAGAAGCCGTTTTTATAAAAATTCTAATTAAAAATGCTATTATTTGCTTTTGCACGGTGCTGTAAAGATCAGAGATGGATTAAGATGCAGGTGGGTCCTAAGCAGGTAAGTGGTTCTGGCCCAAACTTCCTCTAAATGCGTACCTAAAAACATGCTTTTTATAAAAGGGATCTTTGACTGGGTCCCCTACCAATGGTTGCCTACGGTGCCTGGTTCATAATCTGGATCTTGATTAGAGCAACATGCTGCACCAATAATAGAAAATCTTCCTGTTATAAAGACAGCCTGTCTGTAAGTAAAGAGTGCATTGCTGGTAATGAAGCTAGAGGAAAATGTAAGAAATAAAACGAACCTTTCTTTAATGCTCATCTACTTTACTAAGCTGTATGCAGCGTTTTAAAAGAGAACAAAATAACGATGAAGATTTAGGGCTTTAATAATGTATGGCTTATTGTACCAGATAAGGGTTGATCTAGTTATATGGCACTAATGATTCCCACCAGAGTTATCGCTGGCATAGTTGGGAAATTATCACCCAGAAAGCTTGGGAAAGAACAGAGG
>WMED01021906.1:0-11801 GCA_019650415.1 Pipa parva | reverse complement strand
CCCGGTGGATTCACTGATGAAAAAGAGAGTGGGGATTGAGCGGCCTGGATTTGTTATTTTCCTTACTAAACCTTCTCCATGAAACCCCCAATCTACTTTTACCTTTGCAGTTGCTAACCCAGTCAATAACCCACTACACTATAATAGGGGGCCTGTATGCTCTATTGACTGTTTTTATGTTAATTCCTTTGCCACATTCTTGTACTATTACAAATAAAGTTTTAGTCCTTTTTGTTTTTTTCTTTGTATTATCTTCATCATAACAGTAGAGTGAAGAGCACTTTACAGTAACCTGCCTGCAAGAAACATTCCTTTTATTCACTGAACTCAGCAAATCACATAAAGTAGAAGTGGTGTATATTTATATATCCTGTCTGCGAGGGGGCAGTGGAAAGATTGTGCTATACCCAAAGTACCTGTGGGAGGTTTATGGGAAGCATTGTTGAACCTTTTTTAGGAATGTAATTGGGGACTGAATATGAATAAACTTTAAGAAATTCATTGGTAGCCTGGCTACTGTCCCATCTGTTATCAGAAGTTAGGCAGTGTAGGCAGATAGAAGCAGCATTTTATATTTCTCTTTGACAACTGAAGACTGATTTGTCAGCTATATTTCACTGTATTGCTTGAGACGCAGTTATAAAATCCTGGCCTTGACTATAAAGTATTTCTATTTAGTTACGAGTTCCTGGAGCCTAGTAAATAATTTATGCAACCTACGCTTACAATACTAAAATAACAGTACATATTGTATTCTGGAAATGCTCTCTTGTATATTCCATAGGAGAAAAAGAAAATGGTGGTAGGGCTGCTATGCAAGTATTTGTGGATGATACAAACTACATTTTGAAATATACAGCTTCTAATATTGCAATTGTTTCCCTTTAAATAGCAGCCCTGGATAAGCATTATTACTAAACCAAACAAATATAAAGACACTCAGAGGAAATCTTCTGCACAAGAAAATACAGCTCCCCATTGTTACGTTAATTTAGTCCAATTTGTATAAAGATAATAATGACATTTGTTATAATAGTATGAGTTAAGCTGTGGTTTGGGAATATGCTTTAATGGCTGTCTTAGCAGATGAACATATTAGCAGACTAGCAGATATTGAGAGAATACTTTTTTAATTAGAAACTGGAAAATACAGTCAAACAAGCTAAGCAAGCAGTCACATAAAAGTAAGCACATTATTTGTCCTTTAAAAGAAACAATTGAAAATTGAGTTTAATGCTTTCTATGTAAAGAGCATACATACCAATAATGTATGATTAATTAATAAAATAACAAGACTGCCCTTGACACTGTTCACTTGTGTTTGTGTACTGTATCTCTTGTAGGAAGCTTAATTATTGTTGTTGATTAGATTTCAGTATAGAGTTTTCTAGATGATTGTGTACCTGACTCAAGTACAGAGGAGTGGCCTTAGACTATAGTTGGTACACATCTGGACAAAGGTCAATGTAACTAGGTGGTTTTAGGATGGGTCAGAGGCAGAACATAAAGCTTAGAGATATTGGAGTTCACTAAACTGATCCAATCTGACTGCAATTTTCAGGATGCGATTTCATAGGAAGTGATGTCAAAACTGCCTACAAATAATTGCATAAACATTTGAATGTCATCCGTATTCTTTGAGAGTGCATAGGCTGAATGGGGATGTGAGTATAGATCTAATTAGCAGTAAAGTTGCAGCATTATATATATATATATATATATATATATATATATATATATATATATACTGAATGATGCAAAGCAGATCAGATAATGTGAATGCTGCATACATAGAAAACAATGTAATTTTTTTGGTCGAGAGTAGCAGAAGGAATGTAGTCTGTCCAAAAGACTTGCAAATGAGGCCCAAAGATTGTATAAATATATAAATGTTCAGAATTCTAAATTAGTCACAATTATAGTTGTGGAACATTGTGGATAGTAATGACAGCCAATTGTTTTCTAGGTCATTTATTAAAGTTGTATTCAATTGTAGATAGACAGACAGGCAGATAGACAGAAAACATTTACATTTGCTATTGCATCAGTTTATTGATATAATTTTAAATATATATTTTTATTTGTTGTCCTAGATCAGCAGATCAGAAGAAATTATCTATGCCCAGATCAAGATCCGTAAGATATAGCATTATAGAGAATATAGTGCTACAAGAAGTGACTGAACACCTGGTTGGCTACTGGCATTTACAGCACCCTTTCAACTGACCATAACAAATGGGTTTAACCAGTTAATGACTGAAAGAAAATCGTGGAAAAGTTAGCATAGGGAACAGTCTCTCCCTCAACATCAGACGGAAGCTGATTTTTAATTTGTTCATATTTGCTATTTTTGATCATTTTCTTCTATAGTGGGAACAACATGAGTTTAATACTTTATGACTATTTTTTTTAATTTACTTTGAGATTTTTATACATAAATTTTGCTGGAACCCCACTGTAGCAAACAGAGAAATTGGTCCTTGAACTTTGCACTCTTGTTTCTCAAGGAAGTTTTCATAGCAACACAGTGCCATCTAAATTCTGGTCGTATGTTCATTACACCATCTTTTAGATAGGGCGGGAGGGGTATAAACATATAAATTCTGAGATTGATATATGATGAAATGATTTAATTTTGATATGGTTGCCTCTTTGTTCTTGGGAGGTGAGAGGGAGAATTATATGAATATTTATGATGACCTATGGGGGAAGAGACTGAGTAACTCCACAGATAAACAAATTGACTGACAGACAATAGAATCAGAGATGTTTCACTCACTCCTTGCTGCTGAAAAGCTATGCAGACAAGTAACTCCTCCTACACGTGCCATTTTTGAAGACAGAATATTTGCCTAAAAACTCTGGAAAAATGTGAAAAGCTGGATTAAAAAGAAGTGGATTTCCTCCTGGGACTTTCGAGGCATGAATTTTGCAGAATCTGCGATTAGGTTTCCCATCTCTGTCTCTTTTGTACATTAGGAAAACAAATGGATTTTTATTTTATAATCGTAACATTAAAAACTTCAAATGGAAAAGGCTTTAAGTAATTAACATAAAATGACAGATTTTGTAAATATGAGTATTAAAGACAAATGTTTTCATATTGCCATTACACTGTAGCAAAGATAGCGAATGTCAGTGATTGGAAGGTGTGTCATTTTCAGGTTTCATATCACACGTTTTTTCAAGTGCAGAGTAATTAGCTTGTCAGAAACTAATAAAATGAATGAGGATCCTTGTATGATGATTTTTTTCCATGACACTTAGTGAAAACAGCAGTCATCCACATAAATATGTAATTGCTTTGCGTTTTTGAATAGAGCACTGTTATCAGTGTGCCGTTAAATACAGAGTGAAGTAGCAAACAAATCAATGATTCTTCTTGGAGAGCATCAATTAGAGCCAGGGGTATTAGACCATTCTAATAAGAATTTTTTTTTTTATTGTTACAGAGTGACCTCATCCAATGACATCATGTTATTGTTCACTGGACACCAATGAAAGTGGAATTAAAATCACATTAACTACTAATTCATGTAAAACTTATATGACACGGGCTGGTTTTCTCAAATTTTGAGGCATGATTGTATAATATTATTATATATTCCAATTGGAATCACTGGAAACAGAGCCAACTCTAACCCGATAGGCACCCCCCCCCCCCCCCCCCCCCCCCCCCCCCGTCCCGCGCCGCCCCCCCGCGACACAAACCTCCCAGCCGGCACAATGTAAATAAAATTATGTATGCCACACAGGTAGTAATATCTGTATGTATACAGATTGATTTAAAGATACTTATTGTCTGCAGGCCATTACTGTTGATTGTAATGCCATTACTGTATATTTTTTGAAAACTTTGGCCATCACAGTGTCAGTAAATAGCAGCACTGCTACAGCTCTGATCTTTATGTGATAGGCCCGGTTATTTTGCTCATCCCCCATGTTAGGCTATTGCAAACATTTGATCACCTAAAAGAAATGTGTCATCTTAAGCTTAGTATATGGATAACTGCTGTGTATATAAAACGCACATACCAGAAATGGACAGATAAAAATCATTGTAAACAAGTGCCATTGTAAACTGTTTTTATAGAATTTATTTTAATGAAACAGTGATTTTGCCTAATGTTAAAAGGACCTAGAGGAAAATTACACACGCGAATATTTAGTCTACGCCAAGTCAGTCAATATTATTTTCCAGTGAATTTCATTGGGCAATCAAGCAGAAGTCAAAGTAACTCTTCTGCTTATTCTGTGCCTTTATTGTTTTCTGTTTAAAAGCACCTACTTGTTTTGTCAGAGATTTGTCCTGTAACCAGTTAATGGTTAATGATGATGTTATCCAGCTAAGGTTATTCAAACAGAGACATGTCCGTTACCTTACCAAAGTATATTTAATCAGCTGCTGGTTTTCCATTCCTGAATGTTATACTTAAAGATGTTATTTCCTTTTTTTATATCTTTTTTTAGTTTTTCTTTTTTCACTATTCCCCAAGTATTTTGAAATCCACATCTTCTCAATTCTTGTGGACAATCTAAACATTGGGATATTGACCCAGGTGATATTATTCTATATGCGTTATGTTAAACTTATATGTTGTGCATTGCCTGCTAAAACAATGACTGTAGGGAAGACCTTGGCATTGTACAGCCCTTGGGCAACATCTGGCCCTCTAACTATCTCTGACTGGCCCACATGGTCCTATGAAAATGGGGGGAGGGAGGGGGGCAATTGCCATAGGTGCCAGTAAGTTAAGTATATTACTCTGGTCTTCTAACACCATTCAAGTTTCTCATGTGTCCCCATGGGAAAATTAAATGCCCATCCCTGCTGTAGGGTATACGCTATTAGTGGGTTTTGTTTAGTTGCTCAATCATAAATGTATTTATCTAGGCAAAGTCGTTGTTTATAGGACAGCATTGTGCAATTGTGTAATAGCACAATACTGTGTTTGACTACTTCCAACAAATCCTTCTTTGACGTACTGTGACTTTTTTCATTCAAAATCAATAATGTTAAATGTTACTGCTAATAGAGCCATTCATTTAATTTTGAACTGGTTTACATGATTTGAAGTCATTTACACTTTTTCCTCTGTCCCATGAAAAAAAGAATTCTGAATGGAATGTAGATCATTTTGTTACTTGTTCAACATGATTAATTAGGGGAATCTTTCACTTATTTGCTTCTATGAATTCATTTAATTACAGTTTCTCTCTATAATAGGCACACCTGTTACCCCCCTGCAAGTGGGATGTGAACTGACATATTCAAATTCCTGCTTTTTATCTAATGTGATAGAAGGTCTTATTCTTCATACCCACTGGAGGTCCCTCATGTTCCATGGTCCCTGTGCTAATGTGATAGAAGGTCTTATTCTTCATACCCACTGGAGGTCCCTCATGTTCCATGGTCCCTGTGCTAATGCTATGTATGCAGTTCCTGGAGAGATGCCACCAGAGTGGAGTTTGTTTTTTTTTTTCAGTTTAACCATTGCACCAAATTAACCAATGTAAAATAGATCTAACACCGTTAGACTATTGGTTATAGGAGGGATTTTGAGGTGCCAGGAAGGCTTTCTTCCGACACATCTTTATAGTTTCTGCTTATACCACAGTCCAGGAGGGCTACTGGCTCATCACACTAGTTGTAAAGATCTTTATATAAACCGGGTCGCCAAACTAAATGCAGAATTCTCAGCCCACATCTATTTAATGGTATTAAAACTTGGACACATTTCAAGTATAATAATCATTTGATGAGAGAATTAGATAACACGCTTGTAAGGTAAAAAGAATTATGTTTAAATGTAGTCTTGTATAACCTAGTAAATGTATGTGGTACAGAACTATCTTACTTCAGAAGGTCCTTAAATCAGCTGCATGAATTTGAAGCAGGATATATCTACCAGAGCGCCTTTATGAAATTAGAAAGGCATACATTATTTCAGTGTAAGTGATTTATATTCATTTCTGAAGAAAAGTTGTTTGAGAATAATACACACATCTAAACCCCCTCACTGAATATACTACTCACTTCCAGCAGGTGGAGAATTAGCCATGTTGGTTACATTGTGTGGGTTTTATTTGTACCTTATCTACCTCTTCTGTGTGCTTTCAATGTGCACATACCCGCTTATTCTGTCTATAGATCTGCTAGTGATCTGCAGCACGCATTAAGGGTACAATAGAGTTTTATCTGGTTTAGCCATGCTTTTATATTGGACTTGTCTACTTGTGTATCTGGGCTTGCATTGCTGTGGGTAAGTAGCTACAAAGTTTTAATCTGAGTATGTGTGTGTGTGTGTGTGTGTATATATACTGTATATATATATATATATATATATATAAAATTTTCTATGAATCTTTGTACTTGGCCTTTTTATCTATTTTTTTGCCATAAAAAACCCTACATTGCTCTTACTTAATTAAGAATTTAATTTGTTTTGGAGTTTCAAACTTGCATATTGACAACATGCAACATAAAAAGACACACAGTACAACTGAAAAAATACTATTCAATAAGGGATCTTATATATAGGGTCTGTATATCCTACTTGTGGGTTTAAGTCATCTCTACACATATGAAAAATGTTCAGAAGGTTTTAAGAATTAAATTGCCCTAATTGACGACTGTAGTATAGCTGGAAAATTACTTTTGCATCTGATGCAAGAAAAAGTTTGAACTTTGAGAGCTTCATTGACTAAAGTGCAAATTCACTTCATTACAGTTTGAGTCACATCGCCATAATAGACGCAAATTCACTTTTCTGTATTGATTAAGTGTAGAAAACACTTGTCGAACAGTTAGACAGCAGCGAATGCTGTAGTCAGCCAGATAGAAGTAAGAGCAGATGTTATCCAGAGTGAGGCGAATTCGACAAGCGAAGGGCAGTGACATCAGTTTCACCATATCCCACTAACTGTATTGTGTGAATATTCTATTTCTATGTCACCTTGCCCCTAGATCATGTTGTCACTTAGTCGCAGTCAACAAAATACAGGTTATCTGCGTCCGTGGAAAATATTTAATATGCCGTCTTCAAAAACAAATCAGCGCAATTCAACATTTCAGGAAGGACACCTCTTGGTTCATTTGGTGTTATCATTTATTTAAACTTCGACTTAGTCGCAGTCGCCATTGTCACTTTTGAATGAATAGTTGCCTTATATAACATTGGAACCCTGGTATCAGCCCCCCCAATTTGCCAGTCTGAAGTGGCGAAGTCAAACAGGAGAAATCAGAACAGTTCACCAAGTCTCACTTGCACCTTTGACACACTCTGCAGTTTAGTCAATAGCAGAAGTACCTGTGCATGCACACAAAAATGATGTGAATAGCTCCGTAAGATCAAAACTAGCATAATCGCCCAAACTGGTCACGTTTTCACCACTTTGCAGAGTTTACTCAATAAGAAAACATGGTGAAGTGGAGAATAGATAAGAACTCATAACTCTAGGAGACTATTCCTACTTTAGTCAATGAGGCTCTAAATATCCTGGACTTTTTTAAAACTGACCATCAACATTTCAGCAATAGCATTTATCGTTTCTAGCTGCTAAGGCTATATAATTTATACAAATAATGCTTACAACACAGAAGCAGTACAATATGGAATAAAATAATTGTTTCTGTATAAAGTTTCCTTGTCTTGAATAAGATTTTCTTTCAGGAAATATGATAATCACAGGTAAAAATAAGTTCATTTGTTCAGACTTCACTTAAAAGTAGGCTTTTCCCTTATTAGACTACAGAATATGAAGTGAGGGCATTTGTTTTTGTATAAAGAAAACCATAAGGGTAAAAATAACAAGAAAAATTCAAATACATCCTTAATTAGGCAGAACACATATTACATATTGTACATTGGAGTCAGATATTTTCTTAATCACATAATACAGTGGGAACCCTCAGATGATTTCTGACCTGCAAATAGTTTATAGTGTGAAATGTCAGCTCCAGCCCATCTCCAACCACAAACACAATCTTCCCTAAAGGACGTTATTGTTTCTGCAGCGAATCAAGCTTTCATTTGAGATAAATTTCAAGGTCAATAACTTAATTTCAAGATGGCGTTTCTATTGTACTCTGTACCATTGCACTTTCTAGCAAAATAAGTTCATGTAGTGCCAATAAAGTTTAGTCAATAAAAATCCCTTCACGCATTCCTTATTACCATATGTTTTTTCTGTGAATCTACTTTGACAATTAGTATGTACTAAAGAAAGTTAAATATTAAACTAACAATGCCTTGTGTTACTGCCTATTTAAATTCATGTACACAAGTAATACATGTATTAGCAAAATGTATTCTGATAAACTTTTCTGTATCATTGTTTAGCTCATCAGAATCTGTACACAGCTAAACAGGGAACACAACATCATCCGGTCACATTCATACATTGACTTATGTACTATTATTAACTGCAATTTACCTGCTCAGCAGAAGAACATATTAACAAATCTGTAACAAAATTGAACTCAGTAGATTTTAGTGAGTGTAGCCCATGAAATATGTGGGGTACTGTATGTATAGATCTGTTTAACCCGGTATGTTCTACAGCTGTAGCTCATATCCAGAAACAACAAATCACCTTTTAGATAAGGAGAGATGGAGGAGATCTGTACAGAGTCCACCTCAGCCTGTTGATTGTGCTCTTTCCAGCTGGTCAGCCTGGAGTTCATGTGATCCATGTCAGAGAAAAAGAGTAAGTTATTAAGACCAAAGGAAGCAAGAAGTGTACCTCACTTTCTATACAGTTTATACAATCTCTCTAATGAAATGATGTAAAGATTTGTATGTTTTCTAACCTCCTAATCCTATGAACCAAAATTATAATGTATTACTTTCTTCTACAATAGGTTATTATGACACAGCCACTTACATTAATTGTCCATGCTTGAACTGGGTAATGTTTTTGTTAGAAAAGAATTGTTTGGCAATATGTGAATATATTTGTACAAGTAAAACAAACTGTTAGCCTGTCATAAGCTAAGGACCAAAACTGGAAAATCTCGGAATCACTTAACATATTTGGGATGTCTGTTACCTGTGATGGAATTCACCCATCAACTGATGAGTGAAACATGATTCAGGACTTGCAGTGATGTCAGCAGGACCCCAGGAAGGCTTAAGAGAAAGTGTAAAAGCCAAAGTGTGAAATTAAGAAATAGGAAAAGGAGAATTGCCAGGAATTTGACTAGGTTAAAAAATGGATATACAATCAGGATCATATAAACAAAAAATAAATATAAGTCCAGGGTTGTTCTCTAAATAAGCAGTAACACCAAAAAATGAATGCCAAAATAAGGAACTCTGGGAAATGTTAAAGTAAGTTGCAGTGTGATCATTTTTTTCATCAGTAATAGGAAGGGCAGTCAGATATCTGTCTTCCTAGAACAGTAGCTTTGCCTTTCAAGAAGAACATACCTTTTTATGGTTGCTGCAATATAACCAATCAGTCAAGGCAAGGTAAGAACGTATTATTGCTAGCCAACTTGAAAGCAACTGCAGCTTCATGAAGGCCATGAATTTTAGTCCAGTATTTTTTAACAGTAAGTACAGTATTGTTACTTTATTACTAACTGTATTTAATAAAAAAAAAACTGCCTGTTTGATTGCAGTAACTTTTAAGGTTTACTGATACCTTTTGTTTGCCTTACAAGCGTGTTAAGGTAGGAATGATAATCAGCAAAATGATTCTTTTTCAGCACTGAAACTGATTTATAAATTACCCCCACTACCTTGCCAGGTGCAAGGACACTATGCTTAGTCATGCATCTGCTTAAAAGAAGAGCACACCAGTTCAGTAATTAGAAACCCACTGGCAATTTTATTTCCAGTGCTGACAATTCAGTCAATGTGGTAGTTTAGAGGAATGGTACAAACATGGAACCCTTACAATGAACTATCATTCTTTTTTCTTGGAAACTCTCATTCAGCATATAGAAAAGAAATATTTAACTATTATTTATTGTAAAGATCAGGAATGCTATGGAACCCTGCTTCCAGTAAGTGTTGGATAAAATAAAAAAGTATGTATAAATTAACCAGTTAATATTTTCTTATTCCCTATAGTACAGATATGCTCGATTAACACAACCATCTCAGTTTCGTGGAGACCCTTGTGATTCAATAGACAGACAAGTGGAGTCATGTGTTCCAAGTAGTCCTTGCAGAAACACAAAGCGTTGTGAAGGTTTTCAGTGTGCAGAAACAGGTACAAGCTATTTATGATGCTCTTTCATGAATATAATATTTATTGTTTATTCAGAGTTGAAGAGCCACTGCTAAGCCCATGGATCAGTAAGGTCCCCCAGTAGTCTCTATCACTTGAATAAACTAGTGCTACCCTAACAAACCAATTACAAAGTTGTAATTGGATAAATTAGTACAGGAAGTTTAACATGTAGATTTGGTTTAAATATATAGTTCTTTAGTACAAAGAGAAGGAAAGATAATTGACAAAGAGAGGGAATGATCATAAATGAATAAAAATAATTCAAGTATAAAAAGAATTATGGGAAGAAAAGTGGCCTTAAGGAAAAATAAAAATTGGGGAGGCAGAAAATGAATTTGAAGGAAGACAGACATTTGGAGTAAGGACAGAAAAAGGGCAGAGAATAATAGAAAATGTTTCTGTTTTCTATTGGGCCACCAGAAAGCCAGTACATCAGCAGTACACTGGAACAAGGAGGAGAAATGCAAAAATTCATTCTTAACAATATACAGTACAAAATATGCACAATTTTAACCAAGTTAGAAGCAGAGCACATAAAAAGGATTCAATGCAATTCAATGAAGCAATGTTTTCAGACTCGGAGTATGTTTAGTTTGCATCAACTGTTCTGTTAACTGGTTCACTTGAGCTACTGTGTAAGGGTTACCATGTCATCCGTCGATTTGTTAGATAAATTGTCCTCATGCCCTTGCTAATGAATTTACACTTCACTAGAGTTTTGGCCTTGATGTTTTTGTTGCAAATATGTATCCTTGAATTTTCAATCATCTGGTAGCCACATACTGTGTGGATTTCCTAAACCTGAGGGAGCAAATCCCTTTGCATTACTATAATGCTCAACCTTCTTGGAAGTGCCAGTGGGAAATGATAGGATTCCTATAGCAGGATAATAGATCCAATGGATTTAACAGTTGAACTGGGGAAGATCCTGAGAGCAGCTCCGTCTGGGTTGCCTAGTGAATGCTAAGCTTCCATGAAGGCCAGACATCAATCCTTCCTGACAATGAGAGATGCGCTTGAGGAGGTAGTGCATTACCTAGCAACAGTTGAGGCAAGAGTGACTTTAATTAGGTGCTTTCACACAGAGGACTGGGATTGGCTGTATGTGGATTCAGCTGCTGTCAATTTAAGAAGCCAGTTACTGAAATGTTAAAGCCAAGAAGGGGAATGAGAGAAGCAAAGTTCTCTCCTGGGCCAGAGCACAAATGGCACCAGGGCCTTCGCTCCCCATGATGCACTACAGGGGTTGCCACTTCGACTGCCGTGTAGGTCTGCCATTGATTGATAAATCATTTTCTTGGCATGTTTATATGTTAATATTGTTATATGTCATGGGAAAGTTATCTGGCCTCCTCCAACCCCCCATTCCTATATGCCAAGGCAATGGGGAAGGAACAGATTGTAGAATACAGGGCAGCCTAATTAATAAAGCCATATTGGCTGGGGGGCACTTAACCTATAGAATAGGACGAGCAGGCAGTTCACCTTGGGGGGTGGGAGTGTTATACAAACCCCAAAATCAGAAAAGTTGGCACGTTGTGTAAATTGTAAATAAAAAC
>WMED01021904.1:0-11801 GCA_019650415.1 Pipa parva | reverse complement strand
GGGGGTTGCCTAGGGCGCTGTTAGGGCCAGAGCCGCTTCTGTGCATAAATGACAGCAATTGTTTTTACATTCAGTTCAATGGCAGACAATTCCTAGCTCATGTTGCCACATTTTCTATACCTATTGAATAACATTTTGCTAGAATAGCAACAGGAACCTGGTATGAGCCCTCCCATTCACCACTTTCATTTGGCAAAGTAAAATCCACGTTGGGCTGGCTTTTGGCTGGCAGGGGCGTAAATTGGGTAATTGCCAGGGCCACAGCAATCTGCAAATCTCCTTTGTAAAAGTTATGAAGCTGTATTCTCAACAATACAGCTTTTTAATGGAGAACAGAGCTCTGGGACTGTGCAGAAGGGCTGCGCATAGCACTGTGGGGCTCATCCTTGGGAAGAAATAATTCTGTGGGGGCCCCCTCAATTTTCTCAGCACCCCAGTTTCACCAATACCAGCCCTGAATTTATGCTATCATACCAGTATGCCTTGTGTGTACTTATCACTTTAACACATGGTGAATACCCGAATTGTTGTTGTCTATGCAGTGAATGGTACAAATATTTGGGCAAAATTTACTAAACTCGAAAACATTTTTTTTTATTTTTTTGCCCATCTTTCAAGAAATAAGGTTGAAAAATGTGTTTTGAGTCTTTTCACACCCTTTTTTTTTTGCCATTTTTTGCCTGTTTTTCAGCCAAAAAACAAACAAAAAATGGGCAAGAAAGTTTAAAAAAAAAAAAAATTTTCAACTTTAGTAAATTTCACCTATATGATGCAAAAACACACAGTTGACATTGACACAATTCACCATAGTACAGAAAGTAACAAACTTTGCTGAATATGAAAAGTTGACCAAGTGACAAGTTGAAAGGAATTTATGTATCCAGGGGACAGTTCTCACTATTAAAAATAAATATGCCCTCAATTGGTGTGATCGTGCAACTGTTATAGAAAACACTTTGCACCTTACTTACTAAAGGCCAAATAGTCACGTAAAGCTCTAAATTTACATCTATTCACCACTTCCCCACGTTGGTTTATTGAGTAAACTATAAAACGAGGTGAATACGCAACCAAATTGGGAGACTACAATAGTAGCAATGTTATGGAGCACTTCGCATCACTTTGCATGCGTGTGCATAAGTACTTCTACTATTGACTAAGCAGCAGAGTGAGTCGGAGGAGCAAATTCGAGTGGGTGTACTGCTCCATATTCGCCCATTTGACTTTGCCACATCAGAGTGGCAAATTGGGAGGCTGATGGCAGGGATCTGCATTCTACTTTTATATGACTGAAGGCATCACATAATGCATCCAAGTGATTGCCGATTTCTGCTTGTTCGACAAGACTATTCACTGCTTAGTCAATAATGAGAAGTGAATTTGTAACCAATTTGGTAACATGACTTGAATTTTTGCAAGGTGAATTTGACGAGTGAATTCACCCTTTAGTCAATCAGGCCCTTTGAGTTTTTGTATAAATAAGTTTTATGACTAACCCCCATTTCCCCTAATCTGTCTGTCTATGATCGGATAGAGAAACTAGGCTGTAAGCTCCACTAGGGATATAAATGAAGAGAATAAACTTAATCTATATTAATTAATCTGCCCTATTAAAAGATATTATTGTTGTAATTCATATCATATGCAATTTAAAAAGAAAAATAAACAAAAGAATTTAAAATGACATCTGACGAACTTTAATTAAAAATCCATTAAATCATTTCCCCTGTGCAACCCATAAACATGAAAGGGGATATAAAAGGCTAATTAACACAAACCGGATTTGTGGTATGCCACAAGTCACTTACATACCTGCAAATAGATTGCATGTTTTAATGCGACTACCATAGAAAATAAGGAAGTGTGCTCGCACAAGAGCCGTCCGACTGATTTGCATCAAACATGGTATTGTTAAAGAAGCCTAAGGTTAATGGAACACTTAAGTATTACGTTGCCTCTAGGAAAGTAGCCTTGACCAAATTGTCTTCATTACTCGGAAACAAAGGTGTATGTTTGTAGCTATGGTCACACAGCTCCATATTAAATGGTATATAACATGATCTTTTCAGTGTTTCGCATTGTTCAGCAATAATACATAACTTATTGACCAAAGTTCCATATTAGGGGCTAACAAAGTCTTGTTATACAGAATGTGCAGCACAGTGATTTGTAATTGAGTTTTGGGGATTTCCTATTTTCTTAAGTCACTGGATATACAGTAGCCCTGCATCTTTTATGGCACAAGGAGGAATCTCTCCCATTTTGTGATGTCACAGGCAGGCTCTTAATGATACCAGGGCCCTATCTGCCAACCGTACAGGCTATATACATGTTTGCTAATTACCACTACCATTATAAACAATAACAGTGCAAAAGTATAGTAATACTGTATTCTGCTGTATAGCACACCCCAGCTATTCTTGCACTGTCCTTTCCCGCATCCCACAAACAGCCCAAGGTTGCCAAGCAATGTGCTGTGGCTTATACTGTCACAACAGCTAAAGGGACACGGTTGAACCTACCTGGCATAGCACTAATGTACATTTGTTATCAATCTCGGCAGAATTATTAGCGGTTTAAAGAAACATGACCGGTATTAATGTAATTAAAGAAAAGATGTGTAAGGTTTTATAGAGGTGTGCTAACTTAAGCATATTCTAAAATATAATCTTTAAAAAATGAATAGAAATATTTCCCTTGAAGGACAAAGTATGTTAAATAAATAAATGGAACTTTATATTTTTACATATTTTTATTTTTTTCCCTTTATCATGGTAAACATACCTATATTTCTATACATTTTAGCACACCCTCACCATTGTGTTTTAACTATTATTATTATAATCCCTTCAGTTAAATTCCACATACCACAATAGCCTGGATACATTGCTCACTCTCCACTTTTTTATTAATGTTTCAGTGACCTATTAAGTCAGAATTTTTTGTTGGCCAATCAGTATTATTGTAAATATTTAGTAGCCTTTATCTGTTGTTCAGTGCCTAGTACTACATTATTAACACAATGCATTGCCTAGAGCTCAGTTAATTTACTTAAAGTGCACCTGTCACCTCAAAACACTAATACTAATTTAGGTTGTACTAATGAAATAAACGTTTTCCAAATATATATGTGTTTTAAAAAAAAAAAAAAAAAAGTACCTTTATACAGTGTTTCTCTCTGTCATCTTCCCTGTCAGCCCGACTTTTCTTTCCTGGGTTGGGTGATGATGATTGACATTACAGCTCCTCCAATCAGATCCCTGCTAGATCGTTATTTAAGGGATCTGATTGGAGGAGCTATAATGTCACTCATTATTTAGCCCCACCCACCCAACACTCAGGAAAGAAAAGGCAGGTTGACAGAGAGAAACACTGTATAAAGGTATATTATTAAAAATACATATATTTACAGAAACTTTTATTTCATTAGTAAAACCTAAGTTAGTATTAGTTTTGAGGTGACAGGTGCATTTTAATTTGAGTTTCATTCATATTTTTAACACATTGAAATACACAGTACAAAGTAGTCCATGGTTTGCATTGCACAATGAACAGTTGTGGTTAGTATTCAAAAGTCCAGTGTCTAATTATTTCATGGTTCCTACTGGCAGAAGAATCCTCCTCTGTATAAGCCTTCCCTATGTGAAGGCACAGTTACGCTAGTCAAGATGAGTGATGACGTGGATAAAACAAATTTAGAGGACCCAGAGAGGTTTCTGGAGATAGCGGTCAGGTGATGAGCTGCATTTCTTTCAGACTGAATACACTCCACCCACTGCCAATTTTTTCTTGTGCTGCCACTGACTTCTACTTCCTTACCTGGGCAACAGAACTCATGCGTGTGTATACTCAAGTCCTGTGCAAAGGTAAGGAAGCCACATCTGGTGACTGTGCACCCCTCCACCATTGTGGGTGCTGTGGCAGCTCACCCTCTGCCAATGATGGTCATGCTTCTTCCTCAGCCATTCTGCTGTCTCAAGGATGTCTATGGAGCTATGGTGTATAATACAAGTACAAGGAAAATTAGGCAATTGAGTATCATGTAGTAATAAATCAATAATGTGCATTCTTCACTAATCTAGAATGTTCTATTTTATCTTATTATATATATATGGGCTCCCCATGGAGGAGCATTATAGTTATAAGGTCAAGTACATATGTAGTCTCAAGATTTAAAGGGCAAAAGAATTGCTGCAATGTAGCTGATTAACCTGCTAACCAAATGTGATTTATAGCATAAATCTTTCAGTACAGGTATTTACATGTTAACAGCTATATATATTTCGTTCCCTCACAAAAACTAGACTGAAAAAATCCAGACTTATGGAACAGTGGGCTCTCGTATCTTGTTACCCTCTATTAAACAATACATGGTCTGTACTGTGTGAATAATTCCTTAAACTATTAAAAAACTTGCAGTTTTGCTTAGTGTTATTCCCCAAACAACAGCAATAAAAGAAACGCATTTTTTAGGGAATTAAAATAAATTAACTTCTGTTTGAAAACTTCACTCTTATTACTTTTGACCTGCAGTACAGAAAGTTTTGCACCGGTGCCTAATATCCAAGTTGAAATATTGCATTAAGATAACACAGAAACCATTTTTTTGAGGGTTATTGAATACAGAAAAAAAGAAGCGACATGTGTTGTGCATGTGACATCAAGTTTTTATGGCTTTTCTCACTGATGATACCAAGTGCACTCCCATTTAAATACTATTGCTCAACAGAGCTAAGGAGGATTCCTGACATTTGCATTATTTTTGTGACCACTGGAGGGCAATGTTTAAAATAAGTTTATGGTTGATTCTTTAAACTGCAAACAGCAAAAAATATATTTATATAGTATGCCAGTTCCATTTTAAAAAACTAGACATCAACCCATGCCCATTTATTTTGAGATTTTTGAAAAATAACATTTAAAAAAACCTCTTAAAATGGGTATATTTTCTTTTGCGATCTCTATATAGATTGGTTTGTCCATAGTATATAAGAACCCTCCTAAATTGTAGAAACATTCCTTGTATTCTAAAGATGTCTTTTTCATATTCATTCTTTTGTGCTTGGTTGGTGCAAGTGACTTGGAAAACACGATCAATGCGTTTGCATAAGAAAGACATGATGGCGCAGCCCTACAAACTTTTGCATAAAATAAACTCTTCAAGCTATTTTATAATTAGGGCTGGTCAGTTAAAATTTCCTTCAAATTTAATGGTCAAAATTGTAATTATGCAGTTCTACGCATACATCTCATCAACAATACCCTTAAAAATCATACTTAATTGGTAAAAATAACGACTTGTTTCTACTTGGACAGAAATCTTTTTTTAGCTAATTCTTAAACTCCAGAAAAGAGTTTCTACTTTAGAAGAAAATGTTGCAAAAACCACTAATATAAGCAATGTTAAGGACTACTTCACAGGCCAGGTTTTAAATAACCTCAGAGTACAGTCCCTTTTTTGTCTGTTTTTTTGTTTTGTTTTGTATTTTTGATGAGCCTTCCCATTTACTGGCATCCGTACAAGTGCTTATAAATGCCCTGATTAATGAAAATGATTCATTTCATTAGAAAATGAGCAGTGACTAGGTTTTATATTAGTGAACATTGTTATATTTTGGTGAAACATCTGCTTTTCGGCACCTACAATTGTAGTACTAAATCTAAACATTAACAATACAAATAAATAAAAGTTAGGCATCTAGGTTCATTTCATTTCTAATAGATTCGTATTTTATTTTAGGACCAAGAAAAAAAAATCAAATTGTGTATATATATATATATATATATATATATATATATATATATATATATTTCAATTCTATTAACGATTGTCAGTTTAACAAACATATACTGAAAAACTGTACAAATTAAATGGCACACTATCTATGAGAAAACTAAAAAGATTTTTTTCTGTAGCACACCATTCTCTCTTTTTTTTTTTTTATAAAATGAAATCCAATGTAACAGGTATGTCTACATATTATATAGTATAAAACTTTATACAGAAATAATTAGTGTTTTACATATACATTTTATCATTGGGAACAAAGAAACTGATCATTTTCAGTGATTTCACAGCATTTGAGTCAGTGTTCCATCCAGTGTTAAAATCCAAGAGCAGCTCTGCAAGTAAAGATTTTTTTTTAAATAAGAAGTTTCTTTTTGAACCCAAATTACTACTGTGCAACATGTACAAGTGAGATTTGCAAATCCAAGTTACCAGTGATGTTGGTCTAAAAAAAAGACACACAATATAAGTGCAAATGTAATTGCTTTCAGACTCCCAGAAAACTAACAATAATAGTATAATAGTATATGTAGTCACTGTAAACACATTAGTTTAATGTAGAATTGTCTGATTCACTGATGTAATTATATTCAGTTTTGTCACTTGTAATGAGACAACACAGGTTGATGCTGACTGTTGTCGCCAGTGATATTTTACTTTTTCCCCTAACAGGTTAAAGTTTCATTAAATTAAATAATTTTAGCAACTCCCTCCCCCTCCCCCCAAAAAAATCAAATACACCTTATAGAGAAAGAAAAGAAAACACACAAAAAAAATGCTGTTTTCCATCTTTAACCAATCCAATAATGTCCCTTTCATTTACAAGCAGTAAATATCAGAGCAGTTCTAAAATAAAAACTCTAATCAAACAATCATTTCACTTCAAATAAAAACTAATAAATACTATATCAAGTACCATCAGGAAAAATACAATAACTTAACAGTTTAGTATTCTTTTCAGTGCTATTTCCAATCACAGCAAATAATATAACTAAACAGTAAATAAGACCTCTGTACCAGTGTTTAGTCTACTAGAATGTCCACACATATTACAATTTTTTTTTACTATATATATATATATATATACATATATAGCAGTTTTCAACATGAATGTAACAGTTACAGCAAAAATAATTTACAATCTTATAGTGAAATCATTGTATTATTATTATTATATGAGGGAAATATATTTTCACATTATATGAACATGTGTTGTCTGATGCTTCCTTATCAAAAAGTGACCATAAACAAGTCATTGAGTGGTGGTGATACATAGTGCATTTATTGAATGAAAAAGTTGCTGTGTGTTCTGTATTTTTGTCTACAGCTTCCTGTACTGTAAAGGGATGAGTGCTTGAAAAAAAAAAATGCGTTGCAAATAAAGTTTTTTGAAACTATTTCATGCACTCACTGAAAACATCAGGACACTAATACAGTCAAACAGGAAATATATTTAAGACACCTGAAATTGTAAATCGTTAATCATTTCAGTACAAGATTTCCTGATTGGATTGTAGCAGATTACCATTATCATTTGAATTGATAACATGGTATGAAATCTTCATCCTTAAGATTAGAGGATTTCAGAGTTTAAGTAGATGATTTATTACTTGTATCATAGAATACTTCACATGTCATCTATTTCAGATGAACACATACCTGATTGAGCTTATCTGCATTTAAGATAATAATTTAACTTCTGATGATAAAATTCATCATGTTTTAAATACATATCATACTGATCAATAAGGTCTTTCCCATGTAGAAAACACTAATGTAATACAGATATTTCTTGAACACCAAAGTAGTCAATACTTAAGGGAGAACGTTTGCAAAAATTTTATATATATATTTTTTTTTTTTTTCAGCTGGCTGTTACATTGTCTAAATAGACAATTCTTTTTTCTCCTCTAATATAAAATTCTCTTTTCTGGTAAATCTTTATAAGACCAGTTATTTTGCATCTATTATACAATGTATGGTTTGTCCTGTCTGAATATTTCTTAAACTATCAATAAACCTGTGGTTTTGCTTAGTGTTCATTCCCACACAACAGCAATAAAGGAAATGTATTTTTAAAGTATTTTTGAGTAATTAAAAAACAAAATTGCCTTCAATATGAAAACTTTTATCCTCTTTAACCTCTGGCCTGCAGTACAGAGTAATTTGCACTGGTGTCTAATATGAAAATTTAAGTACTGCATTAACACAACATGGAAATGTTTGTAATTATAAATCATTCATAACAACCAAATGAAAATTTGTTTCAGTGTATGTATGGCTCGCAGAACTAAAGGAACCTAGGTAGTTTCCATTTTGTGGTTTCTATCTTGAAGTGTTTTGCTAATAGTTTTATAATGTCATCTTAAATTCAATCCCAATATGATGTTTCAAGTTTACTTAGAATACAGATCTTATCCTAGACTATTATTTTTATCTTGCCTCTCCATCCTTCAATATCAGTATTATTACATTATTATTCAGGAGTTGTGCATCTGCAACTTTGCAGATGTTCTCTCATTCGCAGATCTGGTGCTGTGATTATATTGCAAACTTACAAGGCTGAATTCAAGAACATATTCAGGAATTTTCATTAATAATAACTTTTTCCTTTCATTTTTGCGATGGCAATAAAAAAAAAAAAAATGAATGAAAATGAGATGATTTGATGAGTGCCTTGATTCTAACCATGTAGATTTGTCCAGAAGGCACATCATTTAGTTTAACAGCCTGGAAACACAAAATATAATTTGGGAACCAGGTATATGCTGATGAAATACAAAATATATTATATGATCCACAGATCTTAATTTCATTTACAGTAAAATATTTATATACACACACACGCATTTCTTGCTACATGTACCTGGCTCCATTCAAGAGTTTTTCCCCTCCTATTAATTATTAACCTCTGTCTCACACATCTATCAAACCCATGGTACAAAAAGAGGAAATAGTAAAAAAAAGGGTGCATGTAGATTAACAGATAAGCAGCTTTGTGTACAGTACTACTGACTAACTAGCAGTAAGCTCAGGATTTACACAAAAAAATAGTTTTACATTACACAACCAATGACTTTACCAGGCCACAATGAAACTTCCGAATGTGTCTGTACAAATCCCCTGACTGAGTAAAACGTCTCTCACACCATTTGCATGCATGTGGTTTCTCCCTAGTGTGAACCACAGCGTGGCGGCTCAGATTGTGTGAGTACTGAAAACTCTTACCACACTGTCCACAGGTATAAGGCTTTTCGCCTGAGTGAGTGCGTTCATGTCTCTTTAGGGTGTACATGCACGAAAAGGTTTTACCACATATGGTACATGTTGGCACTGAACCATCAGGGGACATCTTGATCCGGGACCCATCGCGGTCTCTAAAATGTGAACTTAGGTGAAGTTGCAAGACATTTGGGCTGGGAAACACTTTACTACAAAGGGGACAGATACAAATTTGTCCAGGAGACATGAGCACCCCTGAAGTGGAAAGATCAGACGAGTCCATGTCATCTTCACTCTCATCTCTATCCTGATACAAGTCATCTTCCCTGGCGTGAGAATTACCATTTCCTGTGAACATGTGTCCTAACCCTGTCACTAGACTTTTGGCTGCATTCCCAATATGTTGACTTTTCGGGCTATTTGCTTCACTGTCCTCCTGTTCTGACAGCAAGTCTTGTTCATCTTTAACAAGTGGCAAAGTGCCCTGCTGTTGGCTGTCGGAAGCCAGCTGTCCAAAGACATAGGAGGGGTGGAAGGAATCTCTCCCAGACATGGGCTTGAAAGACAAATCCAGAGCACAATCTCGATCATTTGGAGGCTGTGTACGGTTAGCAGATTTCTGGGACAAAGGGCTGGAAGGACTATTGACATTAGCTTTTGTTTTTCCAGCTGCTGTCTTACATGTAACAGCCTCTGCAGAAACTGAATTCACACCTATGGAATCAGAGGACAAACCAGAAAGTCCACTGACCTTTTCCTTCCATACTGGTTTCACATATTCTGATGTGGCAATTGTTTGTTTGTTTCCTGTGTCTAAGAAGTGTCCATTATGTTTAGCTTTGTCTAAAGGTTCATCTTCTTTTTCTAAGTCAGATCCATCTTCACAAATCTTTTCTCCTGGACAAAGTTCTTTTTCTTTTAGCTTGCCCTTGCAGACTTTTACAATGTCATACATGTGAAGGTAGCTTGCAGCAGCTAGCACATCTTCTACTGGGAGATTGCTGAACTCCAGCTTCCCCTCATACATGAACTGAAGCAGCAGGCTGAATGCTGGGGCTGTGACAATGTCACTGTTGAGATGCACAATATCCCTTTTGTCTAGCTGGTCCCTGTAGAAAAGATGGAAGTACATGCTGCACGAAGCCAGAACTGCTCTGTGGGCTCGGAATTGTGCTTCTCCAACTAAAACAGTACAGTCACACAGGAAACCCTGGTGACGCTGCTGACTCAGGCACTGCAGCAACTGCCGGCTATGGTCTGGAAACTCCATTCTTCCTTCATAACCTGTTCAAAACAGGAAAAACGTGAAAGCTACAGCAAACGAAAGCATCTCAGCAGCTGCAATCAACAGAACAAAGTGGCAAATGGGGGCAAAGTTATCCTACCATGTAACATTTACAGTTTGATTCTCTATAGCAGTTGTATTTTGTAACCAACTTCCCATCCAAACTGCACCTGCCCGAAACTGGAATAACTTGATTTTAAATAAACAAAAGCTTCCAAGAGGCAGTTTCAAAGCATTGTCCCTTTCGGTCAGTGTAACTGAGCTCTGCCAGAAAGTAGTTATGGAAACCACTGGCTGTTAAACACAAGGCTTGGCTGCTTTTTAAACTTCATATTTCCTGGTACATATTGCTCCAATACATTGAAGCTATAGGTGCGCAATCACTGAAGCATATGCAGGGGGCAAGCAACGTTGGAGCAAACTGTAATCCAAAAATTTTGTAGAAAGTAAACAAAAATAAAAATAAATGAAAACTGGTATTTCCGCTCTTACTTATTAACCTAGCTGTGAGCCTAAGAAAGTTTACTATAAACATTAGGGACAGAGCACCTGATTCCAGAATCAACACACAAATAAACAAAAAAAAAACATGGTTTGGTCACCATAAGGAAACAAGGTAAAAAAAAAAAAAAGTTCCCATCAGGATCAGAGTGATCCTACTTGTTTAATCATAAGCTTACCTTCCCCCTCTGCAACAAAGGGATGGAGCAGTTCATGGGATATGCCCCTGGGACCTTAGAGCTTTCTTCTAAACCATTGCATGGACTTGTGGTATTACAAGGTCTCCAGCAGACAGTGTGAGAACAGCAGCAGCAGCAGCAGAGTGTGTCAGTGAGAGAGTGTATGGGAGAGAGAGGAGGAGGAGGAGGAGGTAGGGAGGAGTGCTCAGTTTGCTAATTACACTGCAAGCTGGAGAGTCAGCTGCTCTGACTTCACTGCGATGGAAATGCTACCTCCAGCTGTGCTCCTTTTAATGCCATATGTTACTCCAAATCTAGCTACCAGCCAACCACGCCGCTCGCTGCCTTTTAAAGTTCCAACAGCCCCATTTATAGTCATCTATTAGCCAGGTACGAGCGCTGCTGGTCTGGGTGGAAAGGACGCTAAGTTTATAAAGTCTGCAGGCAGAGGAGGGGACAGGTGCAGCAGCAGTCACTATGCCTGCGACAACTTCAACTTTCTTTATTTCACAATAGAAACAGCAGCGGGGAAACAGCAGCGGGGAAACAGCAAACCAAATACTTCATGTATTATAGATCAATACACAGATCTCCCCGCCTGTCACTGGGTAATGTACGGGGCTCATTACCCGATACACTAAATCCCCCTCCACTGACTGTGACCCAGTCACCTACTGTGACCTTAGCGGTGAGTCCCAGGCCTGCTGCAGGTTGTAGGCAGAGCAGGTTGCAGGGAGTTTATAAGGAAGTGCAGGGAGTTTATAAGGAAGTGCAGGCAGCCCTTCTTGTATGTGCTACTAACACCGGCTCTTTACCCTCTGCTGAT
>WMED01021903.1:0-11801 GCA_019650415.1 Pipa parva | reverse complement strand
TCGCGATATTGAAATTCGAATGAAACTTTTAATCTGTTTATTTCTATGGAAAATCCATAATATCAATGAAAAACTCAATACCATGATATTGATATTGCGATATTAGCAAAATTTACATATCGGTCATATCATTATTGCGTTATTGGTGAAAATCGTTCGATATCGCGATATCGATATTTTCGATTTTATTAAATTCCGCCCTATATAGTGTTTAGCCGCGCATAAAATCTGTTGTCTTGCAGTCTGTAATCGGTCAGAATGCATCTAAAAATAAGCTGACTGGGCTTTGCTAATTAATCTATTAGATGAGAATATGGTTTAGAAATCATTGCAGGTAGATGAACACACTGTGGATATTCTCTCATTCAGACATTTTCAAATTCATCCTTGTATGTTGCAGGGAATCTGTCTAGCCATTCAGAGGCTTCCACAACTTCTAGAAGAGCGCCATCACTGGGAAGTTCTAAAAATGCGCAGATTTCAGGTCGGTGCTATGAGAATGAATAAATTATTGTAAAACTAAGGAACGGAGTGAATTCTGTAATGAGCCATTATGTCATCCAGTACATGAAAGCAGTTTTGATCAGTTGGTATTTATTCAATATACATTTTGATAGCTTGTTTGTTTAAATTCAAACTCCTGTATTGAAAGTATAAGAAGATAATATACTTAGTGGTTTAGGGGCATAATTTGCCCCTAAATATTTAGTGATTTTTTTTTTACAGTATCAAAAAGTGCAATTTAACATGCAATGCCATTTTCGCTTGCCAGTAAATCAGCATCATTCTTGGATTTGTTTGTAGAGGCTTACATGAGTACAGGAAAACTTGCTATTTTTGGATTTTTTTGTTTGGATTCAGGGTTTTGGCGCTCTCTGGATTGTGAGCTAGAGCAGTCTCAGCTGTCTGCCAATCCACAAGGAAGCAGCTCCTCCAAAACCTCTTCATCAACGGTTTGCTTCTTTCCTTTTTATGTTCCTCTGCTTGTCTTACTGAGTACATCACAGTTGGAAGAACCTTGCTTATCTCTATGAAATTGAAATTCTACAGATTTCTATTTAAAAAATAGTCATTTTTCCTTCCCTTTGAACAAGGCTGAGGAGGATTTCAATTCTTGTATTTATTATTGTAGGATTTCTCCCCATAACTCATATGTCTGCAACCTATGGCTCTTGAGCCATATGTGGCTCTTTTGATGGTCGCATCTGGCTCTTTGACTGTAGCGTGCTCACATGCAAGCACTGCTCATTACAGTCTGCCGGCTAATCGCCAGCAAGCACTGCAGAGAAAAAGTTCTCTCAGCACTTCTGGGTTTCTAGCCAATCCGGAGCTGCTGACGTCAACAGTGTGACGTCACATATGTCGTCAGCGGCTCCGTATTCTAAAGGGCTGAGCAAAGCCACAAGTAAATGGCTCTCTCAGCCCAAAAGGTTGCTGACCCCTGCCATAGTCCATATGCTGGATCAGTCTTTGTTGTTTCCACAATAGCCAGATCCTATTTTGCAAACGACAATACAATACCAAGGAAAGAAGAGAAAAGAACATATATAGTATAAGAATTATTAGCCTTCAGTTGCTAGCCCTGACATTGTAGTTTTCTCTGCAATGTAAACACATACTGACATGTCTGAATAGTGGTACAGATAAAGATCAAGTGGTAAAGTTAAAATGCCTTCAGTCTCTGTTAGGTACCCTTCCGAAATGAGATTAAGGATGGAATTCAGCAAGCTCTGAAGTGAGGCGCGTAGTGTTCGCCTCACTTCGGAAAAACTGAAATGCGCATGCTGATGTCCTGCACGCGGACATCAGCATGCGCATTAAAGGGATTCCCCTCCCGGTGAGGAGACTCGAGTGCTCTCGCTGGGAGGGGAATCCCTTTAATGCGCATGCTGATGTCTGCATGCAGGACATCAGCATGCACATTTCAGTTTTTCCGAAGTGAGGCGAACACTACGCGCCTCACTTCGGAGCTTGCTGAATTCCCCCCTAAATATCACATATCTCTTCCTTTGTTTTCTTCAAAACATATCTGATATGGAAGCAACATTCCAATTGAAACTTTCTTTTTTTTTGTCATTAATTATCATATTTTAGATATTTATGAAGTAATTAATGGTTCAACCTTTATGTCATATCTGGACTTTTACAGAATTGGACTCCCTCGGAAGCTGAAACTGAAGAGGTCCGCGAGGAGAGGATGAAAAGGCTAAAGGAGACTGGGAAGAAACAACTGGCCAAACTACTGAATTTAGAGGTAAGATTTAGAATGTTCCAGGAATAGCCAATCAGTCCGTATAGGAAATCTTTAAAACGTTATATCTGAAAATAATGTGTAACTTATAGAGATGTAGAATACAACTAAACAACTGATTTATTTACATTTAAAAAAAGGTCTAGTTTGACTGCCCTTGTAAACAATGACTCCACAAAAGGAGCATAACTGCAATCAAAATGGCTGCAATAAAAATGAATTCCTTTCTGGCACAAATATATTTTAGTGGCAAGTGTGCCCTTGACTAGCAAAGGAAGATGGGAAGCAACACTTATCTGCTGTATCTCTGGAACATCTATGCCTTTACTAAGTTTTTTTCTCTGTACGTTCCTTGGTGTGCCTTTAAAATATTATCTTTTAATGTTGTAAATTAAAATATATTTGATGCGCTTGTGGATCCACACAACTGCTGCAAATCTGCGGTTTTATGGCAGGTAATACAGATATATCTCGTACTGCACAGTTATTGTATGCACTGTAATGTAGGCTTATGTGACATGAGGTCAGCATGCAAAAGATTCTGGATAAATAAGAGATAAATAAATATGAATTCCATTACAGTGAGTGATAATGTAATGATAATGGTCAAAATGAATGCTGTCTAATAAGTGTGTCCCATCTCTGTTTTCTTCTTCTCCTTCCTCCACCTTCACATTTTCTCATTTTCCTTCGTCCTCACTGCCTTACATTCTGCCCTAACTTCTCTTCTTTGTTCTCAGGACCTGTCCTTGCTGAATAACCGAGTGTCCCTACATCATGCCAAGGCTGAGACTGTCATTGCTCGTAAGGGAGAGCAGGTGATAAAGCTGGTTGTAGTCATGTTGTCATGTTTACCATATTCCATCTGTGGTTTATTTCCCACTTTATTTAGTGTCCCTTATTCACAAACCCACTGCTTCCCAGATTGCATTTTATACCCTTTAATGATATGATTGCAACGTATTCTTTCCATTTTGAATTTAGGTGCTGAAGGCGTCAATATGTCTTTTAAGGGAAACAAGTTTTCCAACCTCTTCCTGAGGTTGCAATATCATAATTACATATTTAGCTGCTAAAAGCAGCTTTTGTCTACCCGTGCCTTCCAAGTTGCCATTTAATTTTAAGAAGAACCCTGCGAAGGGTTCTTGTTTCCTGGTAAAATAACTTAAAACATCATTTTACTACAAGACGGGATTGAATGAGAATTAAATGATCTTTAGGTCCAGGGGTGATTCTTAATGGGAAATGGGGGGAATTTATTTACTGGTAGATCTCCTACTCTCTACAACTTGCCAATTTCTTATGCTCTACAGGCGCTGCATTCCTCTTCACTTCCTGTTTCTGAGTGTTTTGGCAAACTGAGCAAGCGCAGTAGCAGTTTTAGATCACCAAACTGCTACTATGCTCAATTGCCAAAACACACAGAAGCAGAAAGTGAAGAAGACCACAGAGCTGGACTTAATGTGCATTTAGTAATCCTTTAATATAGCAGTCCCCAACCTTTTATGGATCGCAGACTTGTTTTCTAGTTAACTGATCCAGAAAAGCTTTGATAGACCAGTAGGAGGGTGGGCCAGCCAATGTGCGCTGATGGCCACATAATGCTGATGCACTTCCTGTGCACACATCAACATCAGGTGGGCCCATTGCCGAGCGGCCCGGCATTTGGAGACCCCTGCTTTAATACAACTACATACACTTTCTTTTCACATTTTTCTCCCCTTACTTGTCTCTTCAGTATTCATCTGTTCATATTATATTTATATTTGTTTCCTATTACTGTATCTTTCCCTTTACCGCTTCACCTCTTCTCTCAGGGGGTCGGACTGCACTTGGTGCTTTCTGGCTGTCTCCATGTATATCAGGGTGTCGCTGGCCGGGAAGACTCCTATATATTTGAGACAGGTCCGGGTGAGATGATTGGACAGCTGACCGTTCTCACTGGGGAGCCCCTTATCTTCACAATCAAAGCTGCACAAGACAGTTTTTTCCTATGCCTGAGCCGCACTCACTTCTACCAGTCAGTATCACAGCAGAGTACATTTGTTTGGCCTTATGTTTGGATAACATTTTTACAAATGCTGTATGTGAATAACTGTCATTTCTATACAAATGGAAATTTGTATTTTCTGTGTATTACTGGGCCTTTATTCTACTGTCTATCCATATAAATTATTGGTGCTGTGGGGTTTTTGTAGTATACAGTTTTCATGCTCTTCTATTTGGTTTTATAAAACTACAAATTGTAGTTTAGATACTGAGAACCTCATTGTCTAAAATCCAAATTATCCTTAGTACATCGAGTTGCATCTCCAAAATAGTCACCAATTCACTTCTCAAGACTGACTAAGTGGCGAATACACTTGTTGAACAGACAGACAGCGGCAATTGCTGTCACATGCGTAGTGTGTATGTAATCAGTTAGATAGAAGTAGCATGATAAGCCATGCAGAGTGAGGCAAATTCCACAAGTCAAGGACAGTGACGTCTTTCTCACACTGTCCCATTAACTGTATTCTGTGAATGTTCTATCTATTTCTCTGTCACCTTGTCCCTAGGTTTTATTGTCATTTAGTCGCAGTCGCCATTGTCACATTTGAATGAATATTCACCTTATGCAACACTGTAGCCCTGCCATCAATCCCCCGATACACCAGTCTGACGTGACAAAGTCAAACAGTAGAATTCGCATAGAGTTCACATAGTCACATTCGCACCTTCGACACACTCGGTATCTTAGTCAATAGCAGAAGTTCCTGTGCATGAGAATAGCTCCGTACGTTTGCAACTCATGTAATTTCTCAAATTGATTGTGTATTTGCCACTTCACAGACTTTGCTCTGTAAGTGAACATGGGGAAGTGAAGAATAGATACAAATTCATAGCTCTACATGACTATTTGGACTTTAGTCAATGAGGCTCTTGAATGTTTACCCTTTCTCTTCTCATTTAACTTTCACTAGAAATTTTCAACAGAAAAAAACCCATTGCATTATTACATTTATGTTTATGGATGTGTCAGAAATAACCGAGTTCTGTTTAACAATGGGAATTTTGGGGGATAAAAATATCCCTAATAATAATGTCCATATTGCTACATTTTATAGTAACATATCTCACTGTGACATCATCCCCTTATTCTCTTCTCATCCCTTTTGTGTTCTCTTTTACACTCTTTACTTTCACTTATTTTCTTTTCTGCGTCTAAATTCTATGAAGGATTCTGCGCAGCCATCCACCGGTCCTCCTCACGGTAGCACATTCAGTGGCTCGGCATGTTTCACCTTTTGTGCGACAAGTGGATTTCGCTATTGACTGGATGGGAGTTGAGGCAGGAAAAGAACTCTACAGGTAATGCTCATGTGATACTTTTTTCAGTAAAGAGAATGAGTTTACACACAGACATAAGGGGGCGAAATGTATTAGAGAATCATGCTCTCCCAAGATTTCTTTCGAGATTGAGTTTTTCGATCCTGAATTTTCAAAATTAACGATTTAAAGGTAGCCATGCCACTAATGTTAAGTATGGCTACCTTTCCATGGAAAAAAATTTCAAAAACTCAAGATTGAGGAACTCGATTTCGAGATCTCAGAAGAAATTTTGCGAGATCAATCCGAGATTTCTCTCGGTAAAGTCGGAAAGACCAGCGGACTTTCCGACTTTGATAAATTTTGCCCAGACTCTAGAATTAAACTTCATTTCCTCCCATTCTTCTCTTTATAGTGATTTTTTTTATTACACCGGTATCACCTATTTAAAAAGCTTTTATCGATATGTCCAAAGTCATTTTTGATCTCCCCTTTTTTTTTTACATCCTATATAACTCAGCGGAAACCTTTATAAATATCTCCCTTATAATTGTCTGTTTCTTTATTTTCCCATATCTTACATTCTGCCCCAGAAAAGGAGACCCTTCTGACTGTACTTACATAACCCTGAATGGGCGTCTCCGTTCTGTTATCCAGCAGACAGACGGGAAGAAATGTATTGTGGGTGAACATGGCCGGGGAGAACTGATTGGAATGGTGAGTTTATATTCTGGAGAATTTCTGACTGATGTCATTGACTGTTCTAATTTCCCCTCATTGCTAATATCATTCAGTGTTGATCCGCTGTTGCTGTCCACCCACTTGTTTATGCTGGCAACTCTGTGGTTATTATTATTTATTCATTCTTATATAGCACTACTATTTTACGCAGCACTTTACAGAGATGGAGATTACAATCTAGTTTTCCCTATTTTGTCACACACACAGATGTATGTTTTTGGATTGTTGGAGGAAACCCGCGCAAGTGCAGGGAGAACATACAAACTCCATGCAGATGAAGTCTGGGTGGAATTGAACCCAGGACCACGGTGCCCATGGTTGCTACAATTTGTAGTGGAATGGGTTGTTATGCTTTTTATTGCAACTATACTGTGATTTTAAGGGCTCCTTTATTTACACTAGAATATCTTATGGGATGGAGAGGCAGCTACAAAAAATTCCTTCTGCTGTCTATCACTTGAATGTACTTTGTAGGTGTGACACAGTTGTTAGTGTACCATGGAACTAAAGTCTGTAAAGGTCTGAATTCACCAGCTAACAATGGTCACACACTACACAATAGACGGCTACTGTTCCTTATGGGAATATTTTCAAGGTCCCGACTCTACAATGGGAACATTGTCGTGACTTTACTATTGGAATTCTGACATGGTCCCGGATTTACTATGGAAATCTGCTGTTTAGTGAATAAGGAGTAAAGAGAATCAAGGCGTAGCCACACAAAGTGATGGGAATTCACTTCCACAGTCAAATTCTCACTTTAGTCAATAACCCCGTAAATGATAGTTGCTGTGTAGTTGCAAACTACAAACATGTGTTCCCTTTAAAAAAATCACAGCTACTAAAATTGCAGGAAAATCACAATCAAACCACACCAAAATCACATGTGTCAACTGAGATTTTGCTACTGTTTGTAGCAGCAATTATCTTTACTTCTGAGAAGGCAGCTACAGAGTTGTCAGTGTAGTGAGTCCAAGCTTCTTACAGGCTGCAACTATGTAAATTATTTTATGTGGATGTAAAACAAGCAGTATAGGGGTGTAACGATTCATTTTAACAACGATTCAATTCGTATCACGATTCATGGCTGCCGATACGATTCAAGGACGATCTTGGTTCATTTAAAACGATCCGATTCGAAACGATTCAGTGACTTAAAATTGATTCAGTAACTTTTTAGCTAAAAGTATCATTAAAAAATAAAAATGCCCACAATGCCTTTACAATTACTGCATATTAAAGCCTTACCTACACAAATTCTAAATGGTGTCTAGAAAGAATGAGAATTTACTTGAAATTTGTGCTTTCTTGTGAACTTCATGAATATGTATTTGATAAAGGGCAGAAGTGCCTATAATATGTAAGGTGATAGCACAATAAAGGGGAAGTTAATCTACCAGAGCAATAAGGCTCCATTTTTTATTACTGTATTATCTAAACTTCCATACACAACAATGGGAACTGGGTGGGCTTTGTTTAACCAGCACGTACAACATCAGTTGTACGTGTTATCAGTGAAGATAAAAACAGACAGAAAAGAAATAAATTCATGAATTCAACTTCAACAGAGAATATTTTTGCTGTGCTTTTTAAGTGCTGTATTTGAATAACTGCCATGTTAATTCGGTTGATATTTTATTTCTGGTGTTATTTGTCCTTTACATTCAATGGTATTTTTAAAGTTGCAACTACTTAGATTCGTTGCATGAAAACTGTAGTCACTTTAGGCTGGGTTCATGCGAGTGTACGATGCGCAGAGCATCATACACTCGTGCGAAGAAAAAAGAAAGGAAAATACACCGAGAATATTTTTCAATTGTACTTACCAGCGACAGTGTGAACGCTCCCTCGGCGTTCACATCACTTCTTGTGTGTCGCTTTTTGGGTGCAGCGTATATACACTGTCTAAAATGCGACACACAGCATTCCGGACCCAACGTATGCGCATCATACGCTCATGTGTCCGGAACTAGGTAAGTATCGTCGGCTTTTACTAAGCGTATTTTTTTTTTTTTACACGAGCGTATGATGCACTGCGCATCATACGCTCATGTGAACCCAGCCTTACACTCCCAGAAGTTGTTACCCTTGATGATAAGTAAGAACTAAGCAACTTATTTTTTGTTGCATCTATTGAATTGTTCCAAAGTCAGCAGAGTAAACCAGCTCTAAAGGGAAGGATTAACATAATCTTAGTGTTTGTTACTCAGTTGTTCAGCAAATCCTCTTCATGGCATCTTTCACTATCATTGTCATATTTTTCTTTCCTTAGGTAGAGGCTTTAACCCATAGGCCAAGAGCTACATCAGTCCATGCAGTGAGGGACTCAGAGTTGGCAATAGTACCTGATGGAGCACTGTCCTACATCAAAAAGCGATTCCCACAGGTAACCAGCCAACTGCTTCTGAAAATGCTGAACTTGACATATCGTGCGCAGCCAAACACAGGTCACAGTCACATTTAAAGGGGACATGTAAGGTTCCAGAACATTAATTCATTCTAAATCCTCATGCTGGAGCTCTCCTGAGCCGGCTGGAGCTCTCCTGAGCCGGCTGGAGCTCTCCTGAGCTGGCTGGAGCTCTCCTGAGCCGGCTGGAATCCACACAATCAGGAGTTTATAAATAAAAGTCCAAACAGTTGTATACAGATCTGAATGTATACACATCCATTTGCCACTTCTCCAACTCCGCTTATTCATTAAACTCTGTGATGTTGCAAATTTTCATCTAATTCAACAGCTTAATAAGGTCTCACACCTAAAGAGCTTTTTGCATCACTTTTGCATATTTACCAAGCGTCTAAGTGTGTCAAAGTGGAAAATTCAGGGATATCGTATTTCTCTGAATTTGTTGGGTCAAAGTGGTGAAGTAGGGGGTTGACGGCAGGGCTTTGGTGTGATGTAAAGTGACTGTTTACTCAAAATACAAGGAAAATGTAGTGAATGTGTGACACCATGAACAAGGCGTATGATGTCATAGAAAAGGATGTAATATTTACTTGATACATTATAAAGATGATGTCATTTCACTTCACATGATTGAATTTGCATCACTATGTGTCTGCTACTGTTTGACTGACTGTGCCACACAACACAAATAGTGTTTGACGCTGTTCACTTCTCCATATTTTTGTGAATAATGAGTAGCAAATTTGAAATGGAGCAAAGAGACATCGAATTGACTTAGTCTGTTCAACTTGCACTTTAATGAATAATCCTCTTTGTGTTTCTCACAGAATGGGAACATTATAGAGTTTCAGAGCTCTGGCTTGAGTACAATGTTTAGGAGTTTTTTGTTATAGGTGGAGTATGTCTTTATTGACTCCTGAAGTGCGCACCTTTAATCTCCGCACTTTTATACTTACAGTATCTATAAATAACGCACAACACACCAGAGAGATGGGTCTTAAAAGGCCGCAGCTTTTATTAACAACAACTTTTTTAACCATTAACATAATATTTTGATGCCTGCTCTATCTTTCACAAACGTAGCTACAGCTACCCCCCATACCGCCATTCCTTAACCCCTAAGGATGGGGCAGTGTTGGTAGGGTAGCCATGCACACTCCAGCTAGGGCCCATGCCCATGTAGTGCCCACTGTGCATCCCTCATCTCAACCCTTGAGATGTAACACTCCTGCAGGCATCCTCCTTACTCCGCCCATAGCTGCAACGAATCCTTCTTCTTCTCCAACAATTCTCCCATAATTTAACCTCTTTCCTTCTTCCTTATATTTTTTTTAAATTTTTTTATTTTTTTTAAATGGGGGGTGGGGGTAGGGTGGGATATCCTGCCACTTCCTCCCAACTGACACCCCCTCCTTCCGTTCCCTATCCTTTATACCCCTAACCTGTTTCCTCTCACCCTGCTCCGATTGGCCCCCTCATTAGTCAATCACCCCCTCTTATATTATTTGTTCCGGGGTTGTCTTTTCGTGTTCATTATCTTTTTGTTTTCTCACTGAACACACTACTTTGAAGGAGGCCTTACTGAACGAGGAACCATAGAGACTTGCCCAGATTCTTGTGGTGAAACCATCCACTACTTTCCATGCTTAAAAGGAAGAAGTGCACTGTTTTTATGACTTCTCTATGATTCCTTTTGCAGGTTGTCTCCAGACTGATTCATATTTTAAGCCATAAAGTTTTGGGAAACCTACAACGACCCCTTGGAAATTACACGGGTGAGTTCCGCTAGTATAGAAACTTGATTTACTTACAACTGCTCTGACCTTCCCTCTTCCCTTTCACTCCCAGATCCTGGTAACCTTGCCAGTAACCTGTGCACCGTCTGTGTATTACCCTGCAGCAGTAATGTTCCTCTCACTGCATTTACCCTGGAGCTGAAACACGCCCTGGATGCTATAGGTACGTTTCATTCTGTAGATTGTAATAATCTGAGAAGTTGAATCTTAGTCACAATCAATTGTTCTTATTATTATAGGCCCAGCACTTGTTCTTACCAGTGACATCATCAAAGCACGTCTTGGGGTGAATGCATTGGAAAGGTTTGTAAGGGAGGATTTGGTATATATATATATATATATATATATATATATTATGCACTATGAACATGGTTTTTTGTTGAATGCATCCTTTCTTCTCCTAAACCCATCACCAGTCTTCCCTTTACATTATATTATGCTGAAAGATGCAGCCATCACAATGACATGGTTTACTCTTCATCCCTCCCAGCACACATGAATGTCAGTTATCCTGTTGGCTGGCCCAGCAAGAGGATCTTCATCGTATAGTCTTATACCAAACTGAGCCATTTCTCACCCCTTGGACTATACGTTGTATCCGACAAGCAGACTGCATTTTGGTGGTGGGATTGGGGGGTGAAGATCCAGCTCTCGGTAAAGTGAGTCAAAGTAACTTACATGAAATGGCAGACAGTTGGGAGCTGTGTACACAGTCTAATGTACTTACTTGATTTTGATGGCCTTTATAGTTTTTTTTCTCTAGTTAACAACCTTAAGGTACCTGCTTGTTTATAATGTCAACAACATGGTTATTTTACAGCCCAGGATCTGATACTCCTTTCACTCTTCCATTATCACCCCAGCTGGCTCCAGTCACCAACTGCTCCTGCTTACTTAATGAGACTGCTATGGACCTATACTTCCACACACATTATATTACCCCACTGCCAAGGAACACCATACTTTAATAAAAAGCAGCAGAAATATTTTTTATGGCAACAATAGGGGGTACAGTCATGTTTCTTTGTAGTATACATAGAATCAGCAATAATTATAACTCATTTGAGCAAGTGAGTTACATTATGAGCCACTGCTCCTTATATCTTATTAATGCTTATCCTAGGATATAGTAACATATTTTATAAGGCTAAAAAAGGAAACAAGTCCATCCAGTTCTGCCTGTTTTCCTGCAGTGTTGATCAAAAGGAAGGCAATAAACCCATGAGGCAAGAACCAGAATCAGAATAATTCCCTGGATCAAGATCCCACCTCCAGTTATCCAGTATCCATAACCTGT
>WMED01021902.1:0-11801 GCA_019650415.1 Pipa parva | reverse complement strand
ATCAAACCTGCTAAATCTGCAGGGGGTTGAATACTACTTGTAGGCACTGTATATAAATGTTGCAAATTGTCTTTCATATAGCAAATAATACTTTAGGTACTATTCATTTTTAAACTGACAGTTTGACACATCCTGGAATTTATTACTTATTTTCAGCATGTCTACTGAATGTTAATTTATTATTCCTTTTTTTATAGATGGCTCACTCTATCAACCTCCTTCTCCCATGTCCTGTACAGATTGGTTTAATTAAATATGACTCAGCCGAGAAGCAATTTCATGACTATGTAAAATATGGAAACTATAAAAAAGTAAAAAAAACACTAAAAATAGGTAAACAGCTTAAAGTCTTACATATTAATATTTCAGCGTGTGATGTTATACTTTTATGTTTATATTTATATTCTGACTGTCGAATTCACACCTTAGTGAATAACCCCCGAGAATTTAGAAGGGAGCCTTCAGTACATACTTGCTCATTCTGTTTAGCAAAAAAAGGGGCCAAAAACACTACAGGTAATGTAAGTTATGAATATATTTATAGCTTAAATTACTTCAAGAAAATATGTTTTAGTCTCTCTATATGCTGTTTAAGGTCCCAAAACATTCACTGAACTTTGAATTTCAAAGAAGTAGTAAATGGTATTTCTCTCAATCTCTTGGGGGACACAGGACCATGGGTAAAGCTCCCTCCCACTGGAGGCAGGACACTAGGAAAAAAGAGACTCCTCCCTAGGGGCTTTACCCCTGAGCACTGAAAGACAATCTCCAGTTTTTATAGTGTCCTTTCTCAAGGAGGCAGTGACTAAGTTTTGTGCAACATTATTGAGTTTTTCTGACGGTCAGAGCTAATTTCTGACATCTCTGGATAGGTCAGGGGACAGTAACCACATATGCCCCCTGTCCTCTGTTCCCTACGTGGGATTGGGGAAGGAGTATAATGGCTCTGCTCCTTCCTCTGTGCCTGCTCCACTCTCCCCTGGGTTCCCAGGATGGCTTGTGTGACCTTTCAGAAATGTTTGCTTATGTGCAGACTCAGGCACCTCCGCCTCTCCCCTGAATTGCCAGGCCGGTGAGTGTGATTCCAGTGTTCCCTGTGTATACACATCACTGAAGGTATCTTCGGATACAAACTGTTGCAAGCCCCACTGGATGTCAGTGAGAGAGAAGCTTTTACAGTCCCATTACTCTGGAGCAGTTCAGCTGAGAATCTCTGGGTATACACAATCTACAAGGTAAGTGTGTCTCCTGATGCTACCTGTATTCCCCTTCTCTCTCCCTCAGTGCCTCCCTCTCTCCCTGGCTCTCTGCCCGGTCTCAGCCTTTTTCTCTATAGCCGCATGCTGCTGCGATCCTTTCCTCTCAGGGGTTAATTCTTGAGCGGCCACCATTTTCTTTTTGCAAACGCGGCAGTTCCGTGACCCTTGACACACGGCTATCGCGAGACTTCACGGCCGCCATTTTGGGTTACTGTAAGCTGCGAATGTAAGCCGCGCCAGCTAGCAGATCTCTAATTGCAAGATATTGCGGCCATCATATTGTCTATTACTCAGGATCGGCAGGCAGCGCAGTCAGCAGCTTGAAGCAGCTCTTCCTTCTGAGATCGCAGGGGCAGTGGCAGACTTCTTATCAGGCCAGTAAACTTACTTCTCTGCTGGGGTTTGGCACTAGAGACTCCTTGTTAGGGGGATTACATCTTGGTAGCACAGGGAGCATTTCCCTAGACACCTTTCCAATCAGTGGGAAGGTTTCATTTAATATTTTTCTGTTTTATCAATTCTCCTTTTTGGTGTCTGTACTAAATTAGGATTGAATAACACTGTACAAAGTGTGTTATATCATTTTCTCTGTCTCCCTTTTTAGTATCTATACTATTTAAGGTTGAGCATATTGCATAGTGTATACAGGAATCTTGGCTGGTCCTTTTTTAGTGGTTTCACTAATTAAGTTGATCCTCTTTCTAGGTGTTTGTGGCAGTTTCTGTTTTTAGACTAGCCTCAATCAACTGCAACGAATCAGATTGGGGTACATCCAAAGATATATATATAAAAGGATTTTTTTATTTTTTCTGGGACTACCTCAGGGTTGCTTCACTATGTCTTACGAGCCAGAGTTCGCTAACTCAGGTGAGACTTCTCAACCGGTGGGAGAGTCAGTTCCTTTATGGGCGCAACAGCTTTCACAGTCTATTCAGGGTCTAGCTGGTTTACCTGGGGCCATTGGCGAGATTTTGGGACAATTCTCGGCAGATCAGTCCAAATCTTCCCGTAAACGACCTCATCGTAAGATCCTTTCGGACTTAGAATCTTCCACTTCTCTGGGTTTCCGCTCTTCAGAGGAGGACAGAGCATTTTCTTCTCAGTATGAGGATAATAGTGAGGGAGAGTCTGCTTCAGATTCCATTCAGGAGTCTGCAGAACCAGTTGGCAACCTTATACACCTTAGAGGCACTAAGCATTTCAGGCCCACAGTCAGACACTGATCCTGCTAAAAATATATTTATGCGCCAGAGAAAGAGAGCAGAGGTTTTCCCTGCTTATGAGCAGATTGACCAGATAATTCAGTCTGAGTGGGACAGACCAGAATCCAAATTTCAACCTTCAAAAAGATTCTCACTTTCATATCCTTTTTCCAAGGAAATTATTGATTGTTGGACTTCTCCACCTGTAGTCGATGCTCCAGTGTCTAGGCCAGGGGTCTCAAACTCGCGGCCCGCGGGCCATTTGTGGCCCTCGGGACGCTAGTTTGTGGCCCCCAGTCCTGCGCTTCACCAGGCGTTTTTTTTTCCACCTGGCTGACTCCCTCCGTGCAAAGAGGAGGGCTCCTGTGACCCGTGAGTCTTTCCACAATCAGAGTGTTGTGAACAAAGCACCAACACTGGGATTTTTTATATACATTTCTTGAGAACATTTTCACTATAAGCACATATTATGTTTGACGAGTTTTGGTGATTTGGTCTTTTCTTTTGTATATTTCTTAATTAAGATAAGGCACTATGTGCACATTTTTTGCGCTTCTCTTCTAGAGATATTTCCTCCACTGGCTTTACTTCCGAGGGTCATTCAGAAGTTTTGCAGCGACAGAGTAAGGACTATTCTCATAGCCCCTTATTGGCCCAGGAGGTCATGGTTTGTCGACCTAGTGTCCATGTCAATGACTCCTCATTGGATTCTTCCGAAGATCCCGGATCTTCTGTCGCAGGGAGAGTTTCTTCATCCCAGACCAGAGGTTCTGTCTTTGACGGCTTGGTTGTTGAATCCTTAATTCTTCGGAGAAAAAGTTTTTCAGAGGCAGTTATCAGGACTATGCTTAGGGCAAGGAAGTCTGTTTCATCTGCAGCTTATCATAAGGTATGGAAAGCTTATTGGCGCTGGTGTTCGTCCTTACATCTGCATTTTGAGCAATTTCGTTTGCCTCGGCTACTTCAGTTTCTGCAGGGAGGCTTAGATAAGGGTTTGAACTTATCTTCTTTAAAGGTTCAGGTGTCGGCTTTGTCAGTTCTTTTTCAGCAACGGTTAGGTTTACTGGATGAGGTTCGCACTTTCTTACAGGGAGTGGCTCACATTGTTCCTTTATATAAGCTGACCCTTAAGATTGTTTTCTTGTTGCTATCTTTGCAGCTAGGAGAGTTTCTGAGTTAGCAGCGTTATCTTGCAGGGACCCCTTTCTGGTGTTTCACTCAGATAAGGTGGTTCTTAGAACAGTACCTTTCTTTTTGCCAAAGGTGGTATCAGCTTTTCATGTCAATCAGGATATTGTCCTTCCTTCATTGTGTCCGGAACCAAAGAATGATAAGGAGAGAAAACCACTCTTTGGACGCGGTGAGGGCCTTGCGTATCTACTTAGAGCGTACAGAAGGACTCCGTCATTCAGATTCCCTATTTGTTTTCCCTAATGGAGCAAAAAAGGGAAAGGCTGTTCCAAGATCTGCTTTGGCTCGTTGGTTTAAACAAACTATCAAGAAAGCGTATTTTTTGCGTGGTGCTGTTGTTTCTCAGGGTATTACGGCTCATTCTACCAGAGCTGTTAGCGCTTCCTGGGCAGTACGGCATCAGGCTTCGTTGGAACAATTATGTAGGGCGGTTACGTGGTCGTCCCCTTCTACTTTCATTAAGTTCTACAAAGTAGATCTTTTTTCGTCTCAGCAGGCAAGTTTTGGGAGAAAAGTTTTGCAGGCAGTAGTAGCTCCTATTGTTTAGGAGTTCTTCTTTATGCTGCTATTTTTCAGTTGTATCTCCCACGCTATTGGGACTGCTTTGGTATGTCCCCATCGTCCTGTGTCCCCCAAGAGATTGAGAGAAAATGAGATTTTACTTACCGATAAATCTATTTCTCTGAAGATCTCTTGGGGGACACAGGTTACCCGCCCTATTTGGGGTGTTTTGTTTGAGTTTCATTGATTGTGGTTATTCTTACTATTATTGTATTTTGTATATTTAACCATTGTTATTGTTGCCATTATAGTTTTAGAGAAAAGTCTTTGATAAAAAACTGGAGATTGTCTTCTTGTGCTCAGGGGTAAAGCCCCTAGGGAGGAGTCTCTATTTTCCTAGTGTCCTGCCTCCAGTGGGAGGGAGCTTTACCCATGGTCCTGTGTCCCCCAAGAGATCTTCAGAGAAATAGATTTATCGGTAAGTAAAATCTCATTTTTTCATTTGTGGATTAAACCCAGAGGTATAGTATAAATTGATTGGTTATAAACTATAAGAATTTGCTGGAAAAGTGAAACATCTTTTGAGTCTGTCTATTTTCATCTAAACATTTAGAAATTACTAGTGAGATTTCTTTTGAATGTATATAACTTTATAAGTTTTTTACTGACTTTTCCACCTCACTTAAAGAAGCTAGGTTTCCTGAAGATCATTTTGCATCTGCTTTTATAAATCAAATTTGTAATTTAGGATTGTTAAGCTTCTCTCAGTTAGGGAAGATGATGCATTTGAGAAGAGCCCTGATATTGCAGTTTTGATATCACATCATCCTGGTGCTTTTCCTGCAGAATATTCTTTTGCGATAAATTATGTTTGAAACATAATACAACTGGTATAAACCTTAAAGCTTTCCAAACTACTAGAAGGTTAGTAGACCTTTAGATAATTGTAAAATATTCATGGATAATCATTTTAATATTTTTTTCATTATCATTAATAATAAAAACAATTTGATTACATTTTAGAGAGTGTTGATAAAAAGTAATCTAGTAAATCCAGTTTGCAAGTAATGGCATTTAATCAGAAAACAAAATTGTTTAGGCATATCCACTTCCAAGCCTCCACAGGAGCAAAGGCGAGCGTACCAGCTGCACTACCAGTATACACAAACAAAAATCAGAAGCTGCTCAACTGCATTTCAAAGGGACATCCCCCATTAATGTCAGATAGTTAAACATAAGGTTTAGGGAATCTATGCCCACCATTACCTGGTAACAAAAATATTTTCCTTTAATCATGGTTTCATATGACAATCTGGTTTGTGCCTCTGCACCCTCAATGGCCTATTATTATAGTAGAATGAAAATATGACTTTTCTATGACTGCTGATACTACTTATTGAGTACATAATACATATTAAACTATAGTGTGTTTCTTTTCAGGTATCAATGCAGATTGTGTTAATTCACTGGGCCAGACACCCTTGTTTATTGCATCCCTGCTTGGGCATTCAAAGATAGTTGATATGCTATTGGCGTATGGTGCAAATCCTAACCAGTAAGTGTATGAGCAAAAGTCTTTTATTTCTCTTAGCTCAATGTATTTGAAAATCTTTGAGCTAGACTTAATTGAAGCCTACAAGGAACAGGAAAGAATAGCCATAACCAGTGTTATTTACCTATGTGGTTTTTTTAAGTAAAAATAACAAGTTACTATTTCACAGACCTGAATCAGCAGTACCTAACACCTTTCTGCTCACAATGCTCACAAAATTTAAATTTCCAGTGCTGCCTCTAGCTTGTGCTTCAGGTTCTGCCAGCATCTCTGTGCTGATTACTCTCTCCCCAGGTAAGCAGACCAGCTTAGTTTTAGGCTGCCAGAGTCCTCATTTTTACAATAAAACTGAGGACTCTGAGGCAACTCTCTGACCCCAAATTTATGTTTAACTCATGTTAAGAGGCTCTATGTAGCACACAGATGCTCAGACCGGGTCTGTGTCATATACCAAGCACATTCAGTGGGGGTGGGGTGTTTCCTAAATCCCTGTATTGACTGCACAGTGCTCTTTGTTTCAGTATTGAAACAAAGAGATCAGTCACTGCAAGTTAAGCCTCCTGCCTGGTTGGCAGGGCTAATTTTTCAATTACAGCCAGATAACCTGTGACTTTAGTTACCGTTTATAGGTGACAATTATTAGTTCCTGCAGCTTGCAAGCTCTGGTGCAGTGAATTATTTGACAACCCAATTACCAATTTATAAAAAACAGATTTTGACTGCCTGAGTCAGCACCATGAAAGCAGGTTGCATCCAAGCATGATGTTGCATCCAAAACAAGCATCCTCCACTTTGGGTCAATGCGCTATACAGAGGTCACCTGAAATAACATTGCCTTGGTGGATATGACACCCCATATCAAGGTTTAATTGGCTGCAAGAGACCTTCCATTTTCTCTTGATGAACCCATTACTTCTTCCAAAATGGTCAACATTTAATTTAATTAGCACTTTCTGGAGAACCTGGAGCTTTAACATTTTCCTTGGTTGGCTCCAAATGTTCAGTCCCCATGACAGCCCATAGTCTGAAGATGTTCTTTTCTTTTGCCACAGTGATTGTGTCTTCATTGTTGCCTCTCCCCTGTCCTGTCTTTGACTGCACCTGCTGAGCAGGCATGTGCTAAAGCACTGTTATTAGAACAGCGTTTCTGCGCATGTGCATTATTGATACAGACTAGGAAGATATGATTGCAGCTGGTAGGAAAACTGAAGACCTTCACAATGAAAGCTTCACAAGTGGCAGGGCACACATAGGTAATTATGGTAAAACAACCATAGTAAGAGCTACACTGAAGATACCCTTTAATTGTAGAGCTTTGAAAATAAGTGACAATGCAGTTACCAAGTAGATATCTTCAATTTGAAGACAATCAAACAAACAGTAGCTCCGGCACTCCAAAATAGTAAAAGCATCCAAATTTTATTTTAAATAAAGTTAAAATCCAAGCATCAGTGAGAATAAAAGCAAAGCATAAAGCACCCTCTAACGCGTTTCGTGCAATTAAGCTCCTTCGTGTGAAACGCGTTAGAGGGTACTTTATGCTTTGCTTTTATTCTCACTGATGCTTGGATTTTAATTTTATTTAAAATAAAATTTGGATGCGTTTGCTATTTTGGAGTGCCGGAGCTACTGTTTGTTTTGATTGTCTGCACAAGTGGGCCTTACTCCATGGCACCCGATATCCTGTACATCATTATTGTGGATTGAGCGATCCTCCAACTTTTTCTTTTCTTTATCTTCAATTTGAAACCTAGTGTGTTTCTTTAAATCTAATATAATGCCATTAGAATCACACTGGCTGGTTCTGCTTGTACTTTTAGTTAAAGGAGAACTATGGTGAGAAACTAAACATAGTGCACTAATTGTACTGCAGCTAAAATAGCTTTCATCTCATAATCCACAACCCAGGATCCTGAGATGAAAACTGCCAGCTACCTCTCCCTTCCGCCCCCCTGTGTGTGACGTGTATTGTCACTTAGTACCTGCCCCCTGGCTAGGTTCACTGAACTGGCCATAAATGCATATGCAGAATGGAAAAAAAAAAAACAACCAGTGGATGCGCTTTATGGCCACTTCAGTGAAAGCTGCTGTAGCAGCAGTACACTTTGGGCGTTATTCTCTAAAGTCCGAATAATTCGACTGTCGAATTCTCAAACAGCAGATTTCCATAGCAAATCCATAACTGCGACAATTTTCCCCATTGTAAAGTCACAACTGTGACAATTGTAAACCGGGATCTTTTGCTATATGAACAAAACCACTATAGGCACACTTGGCTAGTGAAAAGTGAAATTAAAGTGCAATTTATTATCCAGACTGAAAAGGAACAAAATATGGTTTTCAGCGCATAAGTCTCCTCAGAACACAAAAAAACCCCAGAAAATTTGTATCTATTTATTTGTATTTATGGACCTATGACTCCGCAGCTCTTATTGTCCTATCTGTGTATGTAAGTCTTCCTCCCAATTAGATTGTAAGCTCCTTGGGGCAGGGACCTCCAACCTCTTGTGTCAATCACTACCTAGCACTTAATTTGATTTGATGTATCCTTGTAATATTTTACTTGTATTGTTTAATGCACTTCTCCCTTGTTTGTATTGTACTTGTATCGCTGAATTGTACAGCGCTGTGTAAATTTGTGGCGGTTTATAAATAAAATTATGCATACATACAAAATAAACATGGTTTTCTTCAGCCCCAAAATAAATCATACACAGTCCAAAATAAAGGTTTCCAGTCTTCCTGGTTAATAACAGCATCAAATAACAAAACAAACACTTTTCAGTTGTTTTTACCAGTTGGTTGGATCAGCTGGAGTCCCCACCCGCACTGCATCCACTTGCCTCTTTTTCACACACTCTTTAGTTTTTCTCACTAGCTAAGTCTAACTTATACCTGCTCTAATCAGGTGCATCAATTTAGGGAAAGCCTGGGATGGAATGCAGGAGTGGCCTTCCCACCCAAACTCTTCAGCCACTCCTAAACCCTGGTCCCAAATTCCAGTTGAATAACGACACTGACAGTTAACCCTGTCAGGCACAGCTATTTTCAGGGTTTTTATGCCACGGCAAACGGGTCTCTTTGGCACATACACTCCGTCTATGACCTTTCCATACACCTGCTTACACAATTTTAAAGTTGCAGTTGCAACAATATTTTAATAGTAAAGTCACAACTGTGACAATATTCTCATAAACACGCAACTGCGACAGTAGTAATCTATTGTAACTGTCTTTAGCTGGCGAATTCACACCTTTACACAACAATTCGGAGTTTAGATCATAACCCCTTAATGTACTGCTGCTAAAACAATCAGGTAAGTTTACTTTCTCACCATAGTTCTTTAAAGCTTTTTTTTTATCTCTGGCAATATATTATTTTCTTTGAATAGCTTATTATAATGTGTCATTTTTGTTTTTTTGCCATATTGAAGTCGGTGTTATGACTTGAGCACACCAGTACATGCTGCTGCTTTTTCCTGTAACCAGTGGATTTTGAGCAAACTAATTGATACAGGAGGTGACATGCGGCTTCACGATGAAAAGTGCAGGAAACCTTCCTCTTGGGCATTGTTAGCTGGAAAAGAAAATAACGCCCAGGTATATATGTTCAAAACTTACCAACAATTCTTGTAAGCCCTTAACTTTTTAGGTGTTATGGGTGTGTATACACACACGATTTTATCAATCTTTCATACTAAGATCTTTCACTAATAATTTCAGCTATTACATCATTTTAATTTGTTTAAATTGTATCTATTGTTTAAATAATTAGCACCATGTTTTTGTCTTGCTTCTAGTTTTTGTTCAACATAATAACTTAGGCCAGGGTCATACTAGATGTTTTTCAGCTGAGCTGGAAAAATAGTATCGATTGTCAGACATTTGTGTTTTGCCTCATAGACAATAATTAAAAACAGCTGGTGTGTCCAGCCTTAAGCCTCAACAATATATATTCCCTATAAATCAACTCAATCAAATCAGTGTTTGTTGCAACTGGTGTAATGTGGGGTAAGTGAAGGATGTTTCATTCAATTTTTTATGCTGTTTTCAAGGAGCATTCTGAAGCCTAAACAGAGGTTGGCTGGCCAAGGTAAGGGCTGGGAAAGAGAGTTGGTCAAAGTCAGGACAACTTGCAAGGAAAAAGTCAAGTGTTTTTAACAGTTTCTGTTCCAAGGAAATTGTGTCAGCGCTTGTTTTTGTAAAGACATCTCAAAGATATTAGTTATAAAATAGAGCTTTTAATGAGCAATAGCAAATTAATTAACTGCTGCAGGCAGGATACACCTGGGAACCATCTGCAAGCAAAAAACACTAGAAGATATGATGCCTACTAATAACATGGAGTTGTACATTGATTTTTAGACAGGTGCTTCTCAACACAAGTTACCTAAATGTAAGTAGGCTTAGGAAATAGCTTCTTATTTGACCAGAGAACCATAAAAGGTGTATCATGACAAGCAGAAGATGGAAAGCAGATAATCAATTCAGCCTTGGCTGGTAGTTGTTTTGAAATGGCAAAGCCTGATCATGTACATCTGGGATTTTGACCTCAAGAGACCTTTCAAAGATATACAATATTCTTCACCCAATCACCAAACAGTAGCCCCCCAAAAAGCTAATAGTTATGCAAGTAATGAACAGAGTTGCTGTAGCTACTTCATCTATGCACTTCAAGAAAAAATGCACGCTGGCTAAGCCACTGATGAAATATTTGCTGTTGTGTAGAGAGTCATGGCTACAGAGCTGTACATCCAGGAGAGTTTCAGCAAGCTGTAGTAAGACTGTTCCAACTACAATGGAAGCAGAAAGTAACTGCTAAGGTTGGGGCTGTGGAAGATATGGCTGTTAAGATGTTACAGCCATATTACCCTAAATATGACTTTCCCTCTAGTGAGTATGAACCCATTTAATATTTCTATGCATTATAGCCTGCCCTGGGCCCTGCTAACTGCTCCATGTATTGATTGTGATGAGTCTCTGTTTGTAGGCACTATATGTTCTATCCAGTCCAAGTTGATATTAGAGACCCAGTACTGTTCTGTTCTATAAGGGGCTGGAAATGTACTGTTGGATTTTTCACAATTAGTCAAGGAGGCTTAAGAGACTACCCCACTCTACCTTTCTCTTTTAAGACTCTTATGGGAACTTAAAAGCAGGAAGCATGAGTTTCAAAATATTGGTGGCACATTGTACTTGTGAGTAGGGATATTTATTTTAGAAAATGTAGTCAGCAGTGTATTCATACTTTCAAAGAAATTCCTGGTGCTCTTTTTTCTGTAGATTCGGGAGCACTCACTGAGAAATGTAATAAATGAGTACCCCAATAGCTGAAGCTGACAGTGTGTTTTTCCTTTTAAAAATGAAAAATGACATGCTATATGGGAGAAATAAAGTGAAGGGGAATATAAAACAATTGCTACCTCCTGATTATCACAGAAGGGTTTTACTTGATATAGCTCACCCCTAATCTTTAGGTGGATTTGTGGGTTTAGTAAAAACTCTACATAGAGTCTTACAGTGGTTCTGTTGGCCTAGGTTAAAAGGTACTGTGAATCCTGCCCACTGTGCTGAATAATTGCTCCTATGTTTTAATTTAGAAGCTCCTTAGTGTGTTTACCTCTATAGAGATACCCTTAGAAAAGATCACAGTGGTTTTCCATGGGACACTAACACATATTGGTTACACTTGACTATGGTACTTTCTGTCCAGAAGCAATACCAACAGTATTCAAAAGTGTTATTTTTATTTTTAAAGTGCCTAAGCAGATCTTAGATTCCCATTTATTATAAAGGACAAGTTAAATAAACTAGAATCCTGCTACCGTAGTTGGTTTTTAAAAGTCATTTTTATTATATATTCATTAAAAACTACCCAGAAGGGGAAAAGAGAAACAAAACCAAAATCAATAAATGTGAAAATTTGAAATGGATAAAATTAGTGTAAGCAGAGTGAGACCAATAAGTCTGGTCTATTTTATAAAGAAAAGCAACGAACATTTCCGTTGGATTACCCAACTTTTTTCAAGGTAAGTGATTGGTCTGCTTTAAACAATCCTCTTAATAAAAATATGTACTCAGAGGGATGTTATTGCCA